>NJDD01001153.1:27344-38586 GCA_002245505.1 Calephelis nemesis | reverse complement strand
CTGGATTGGGATATTGAAGTTACAATTTGTGTTTAGGTTTTTTTAATGTATTTTTTTATTTCGCAATAAAAAAAAAAACAAAAAAAATTGCGGCACAAGTTTTCCCTAGCATTTAGTAGGATCAACTTCAAAAAGCTAAGACTTCAGATTAGAATTAGTCCTGTTTATTGAGTGTTGGTTTTTTGTATCAAAAATTGGTAAAGTTTTGGGTAAAGTAATGTTTAGTCTGATGGGTCGTTTTCTATTAAATAAAAATAATCAAAAATAAATATTCCTGGACAAGTTACACAAATTGAATCTAACCCCAAAGTATACAAATATATGCTTGTGTTATGGGTGTTAGTCAACGATACTTATACATAGAATAACTTAAATAGATACCAGAATAAATTTAATAAACACGCAGACCCAGAAATGCAGACAACTAAATGTTCATGACACAAATGCCTGCCCCCGTCAGGAATCGAACCCGAGCCTCGCGGTTGGCCGATGTAGGTATTGGCTATTGATTGCAAAAACTGTTTTATAAAAATGTTTTTAGACTTCCAACTTTAATTTTGGCACCGCCGATAACTAATATGATCTACGTAATTATTATTAAAATGTCACGAGAAAGCGAAATGGGAAAATATAATTGTCTCAATCAAAAATGAACACACTAAAATAACGAAATGACGCTCATAGGTAGTTATTCACCAGTGGACGTTTCGCGAAGGTACACTGTCTCTACGACGACAGATTATACAAAACGAGAAAAAAGATTTAATTTTTAGCCTCTAGTATTTAAATTAGCCTACTACTTTATCTCCGCAGCTGGAGCTTTCCTCGAGAATACTTGCGAGTTTTGTCAACAGCCTAAATTAAAGTAAGAGTTATATAGTTTACGTCAATATAACAGCCACATATAGAAAAAAAATAAAGTGGCCAAGTTCGAGTCATTTAATCCATCAATTAATAATTTCAATTTAATTAGACATTTGACCGTCTCGTTGGCGCAGGGATTAGTGTATACGCCTAACTCCGACCGTCCGATCACCAAGCTCGGGTTCGATTCCTGGCGGGGGCATTCTTTGTGTGATGAACGTAATGTCTGGTAACTCAAGAATTCAATTTTCTAATGAACAAAGTTGGCCGGAATTGCTTAATTGTCCGGTTGACGATAGGTTTACACTTTGCTACCTGTTACATTGTAGGAATAAACACGTTCTGCTAATCTTGGGCGCTCTGGTTGTACCTCTGCTTACTTCTTTAAACATACGGGCGTGAATATACGTAGTGCTAATACATTTGTAATAAAATAGCTGTGACATGCGGAGGGACCGATAGACAAACATGTCATATCTGTAGGGTTCCGTTGGTTGCTATTTTGCTATCGAACCTTGGAAACAAAGCCACAGATTTGAGTATGTTGTTACCAGCGACATAATTTAAGTGTAGTAAAACGACGAAAACTATGTCATTAAGTATTCGAAAGGTGATGATTCCGCGACGGTCGCCCATTGGTCGAAATTCGACCATAATAATTTTTTATATCTTGTTGATAAGAACGTCATCTTCATTTCTTAAGACCAATTACTTTGTTTCCAAACTTTTTAGTGCGCCATCGTTCATCGTTATCATCAATATATTTGTTTGTGTGTGTCAAATGCATGGTAGCGTGGGTAATGTTTTATTCATTGATTTAATGTACTATAGAAGCTTTATTATTGAAAAATATTAGCGTTCTGCACTTCTTCTACACATAAACTTTAAGTGTGCCAAATTTTATGCTCCTCCGTCATCGCAATTTCCGTAAAAAAGGGTCCAAAGTTTTGGCATCACGTATTAATATATATATTGTGTATTAAAGTCGTCAGTTTTCTAATTCCGTGGGCAGATGGATACTGATAGTGAGAAAATGAAACCCAAACTAATAAATATGTATTGTTACAGCTTTTAGACCTGTTCGATTCTGAAGACCCTCGTGAACGTGACTTTTTGAAAACTGTCCTCCACCGCATCTACGGGAAGTTCCTCGGTCTGCGGGCCTTCATCCGGAAACAAATCAATAACATTTTTCTTAGATTTGTTTACGAAACCGAGCATTTCAATGGCGTGGGTGAACTTCTAGAAATATTGGGAAGGTAATTCTTTTTATTTACAAACAGGATACACTAAGTAGAGGAGACCGAGGTGAATTGTGACAGAGGAGAGTTGTGACGACTCGAGACTTGAACTGATAAACGTATATTGCAACAGGCAAGCTCAATATCCGTTAAAAGGTTCAAAAAATCAACGATTTCACAACTCTCCTCTGTCACAGCTCACCTCGGTCTCCCTCACCTCATAAGTTCTAAAATATTACTCAATTTTCGGCTTAGACTTGCAGTTGCAGTGTTGCTAGTACTTTAATATATGTTATAGATGAATTGAGATGAGTATACCTGAGAACCCCAATACCGGGTACACCAGCTTTATGAGTAGGTAGAGTGTGATTCACATGTAGAAAATTTTTTGACACGTTTACCGTTTAATGAAACGCCAAACGGCTAAACACTGGAATAATCCCTTTAGTTGATCATCGCCTCTATAGAACAAACATGATGGCCGATTGCCGCCCGCCTACCAGCTCTTAAAATGGCAAGCACCCATATATTTGGCACTAACTTTGTAACCATTCACAAGGTGGTATTCATAGTTTTAAACAAAGAAACACTTGTACTGTTTTACATATCACTTATAACAGCATCACCAGGACTAAAAACTTAAACTACTCACTTACAAAATTAATTACTTACTTAGTTTTGGCCCTGATTTTGCTGTTTTAAGTAAAACAGCAAAATCATATCGGTAGGCTATTTTTAAAATAATAAATTGTAAGTGATACGTAAAACAGTACCAGTGTTTCTTCATTTAAAAATATGAATATTTGGAAGTTTTACCGAGCGCTGACGATGGAAAATATCAAATAAACACAACCAATAAACAAATATCAAATAAAGCTACCTACTAGTTGTACGGTTATGCGACGACTCGTCCTGATTGGTGACACTGCCTCGTTGAGCCGCCTAATAAACAAAGGCGGTGTTTTTTATGCCTGTCATAATGACGTCTGAGCTTGCAATTATAAAAAAAAAATTATAATTCAAGACAAAAACTTTCAGAACTGCCAAGTGTTTTTTAATTCTAAATATCTTATTGAGTAATATATACAAAATACTATAAAATATTATTAAGATTATAGGTTAGTTTGCCTATAAATTCAAAAGTCATAAAACCTTAAATTTTAAATAAAAAACCTACAGAGTTATTGTGAAAATGTCACACAATAGTTGAGATTACCATTCAAGTTTTTCACATTAAAAAGATATTAAAACGAGTTATATAACTATTTTAAAGATTATACTGAGAGAGTGAAGCAGCTATGTTGTGTTATGTATGTGTTTTTTTTATTAACTACTAGCTGTTGTGATTGGTTTTGCCAGTTCAGAAATAACAAATATGCACTCACATTAAGCATTGTTAATGTTAATTAAGTTTTTGCCAAACACCAACCAATGCAGCTGTTACTTTAAGTAGTCCCATTGTTTATTTTTAATTTTTTGTGCAATGTTAATATCCTTCTACAAAGTATTAAATTTAAGAAACATAAATGAAAACGTTTTATATCTATCTTTAGCATCAATGTTACAAGTACAGCACAGGTGATTTTGAGCTAAGTATTAGTATTAAATATTTCACCTTCACAGGCATCTAATATGTATAAAGCCGTTCTTAAATAATGGCATGGTGAAGGGAGGAAATACGGATTTGTTTTATTTATATAGAGTAGTCATGGCCAATGAGAACCAATCCACCTATCGAAATTAAAAATAGTTATATTTTTTTGAATAGGAGGCAGCGAGGTGGTATTTTTTTTGGAATAGGAAGCAACAAGGTGGTTTACCTATTGCTAACGATGCGTTTGTTAAACACATGAAACATTATTTTTTATTTTAAAAAGTAATTGAAAATTGAAGGAAAAAGGTGGAGGTTAATTTGTATTTATTATATTTAACCTGTAAAAGATATACACACAAAAGAACAAAAATATCGTCATTTTTGGCCTTTTATCTTTCTAGAAAAGACATTTGATTCTGTTAGTCAATAGCTATTTATTCCGTTTACTGATTACGAGATAAACAACAAGATAGAACCTAAAGATATTAACAAAGAAATTCAATGTATTGTAATCAAACATGCTAGAATGTCAAAAGCACTTTAACATTCCTAATCTGATATTACAATACGTTGTATCTTGTGTAGTGAAGAGAAAACTAAAATTACATAAACTCGCCACAAGACCAAAAATCGTCCGCCTCTTCCGTCGACAGGCGAGCGTACACACCTAATGCCACCGACTAACCGCGAGACTCAAGCTCGATTCCCGACTGGGGCAGACATTTGTATGATGAACATTTAGGTGTCTGTATTTCCGGGTCTGAGTGTTGATTAAATTTATTCCAGTGTCTATTTAAGTATTTTTATGTATTCTTATCGTTAATTAACAAATACTTTATAATAATATGTATAATTTGCTTATTTTGGGGTTAGATTAATTTGTGTGATTGTTCAGGGATATGAAAAAATCATCCATAATTAATACTATAAATGTAAAACTCTGTCTGTTACGATTTCATGACCAAACTGTCGTGCTAGCACGATTTTGATCTTCATATGCAAATTTAATATACATATAGTTCAAACATACACTTCATATTTTCAGAAATCAACCTTCAAAGAATTGGGGTATGAAATTTTGTACAAATATCGTAATTGTTTTACATTGACACAGTCGCAGGCTCAGAAACAAAAAAAAAATATACTGCCTAAGTGGAAAATTATGCATTTTATAAAAAAAACACACTTTAGCGTTAGATACACATAAGTAAAATTAACCTTGAAACGTCCTTTCCATAATAGACTATTCTCATCAACTAAGTTCATATTGTTGTCATTTCTATTGTGTTATAAGCCTTGACAAAAGATATTTTAATGTTAGCACTTGTCCAATTTAATTTAATTTTAGCATTTATTAAAGTAAATTTTTAAAATTTTGAATATTGGTTACCAGCTCAAGGGCAACTGCAAAAATTAAAATATCTGAAGAGAATCGAAAGTTATGGTCAATATAAAATGTGAATTTGGTCTGTAATGATGAACTTGTTCCAATAGTATAACGCAGAACTGTGTATCTATGAGACGTAGCTACCGGCGGAATCACCTTAGATTTGAATTCATGCGAAAGACGAAAGGATGCAAGTTTAAATCCTGTCTGAGGTGAAATTTATTTTTTCAGCCCGACCCTTTCAATCCTTACATCTCCAAACCAACTTCTTAAATATGACATTAAAATGTGAATCTATTAATTCTAATATAATAATTAGTTTATATTCTTGATAAGTTTGTAATGTTTTTACATTAACAGCTATTTATGTATTTGTGTTTGCCTTTTAAATTCAATAAGTAGCCCTAATCTAACCAATTGCTAGACAAAAAAATTACGGCACACACGCCAGATAAGTAGTACAAACCATAGGTATATATATACAAAACATAACTATCTAAAGTAGGCAAAGTGCTGTGCAGCAACTTGCTCAGGTAGGGATCCACCACAATACCTATTTTTGCCGTCATAATGACTTTCATGTTCCAGCCTGGAGGGTATGGTAGCCGGTAGACTTGTAACACGTAAGGTATCTATATGCCACGGTTCTCTCTAAGAGACCCCGCCAGGAGAGCCGTGTGCTTGTTCGCTCGCTTCTCACATAAAAAAATCATAGAAATCTTATGATGACCCCTTCTCTTTAAATCCATATTGTAGCAGTATTTTCTCCGTGTCGGTCCAGGATTCCTGTGTAGAATAGATCGTCTGGCTTTTTGCCAGTCAGTTTGTAATAGGCCACAAAGATTAAATGGGTCATTACCAACAAGGCCACTGGTGGTAATGTGCCCTGTTACAACTTGTCTCGGCAGATCCAACGCCTTACTGGTGTTTAGCCGCCATAATGACAGTGCTATGTTCCGGTCTGGAGGGAAGAGTAGCTGCTAGATTTTTACAGTTGGGTTAAAACGTCGACCATAAGACAAGCGACGCACCTACAGCATCTATGGTTCTATTTATTATAAACTGCAGGCATATTTTTTTTCGATCCCGTCAACCTATATGAACTCAAACTCAAATTACTTTTATTTTGTAGGTAAGGCATCTTACTCTTAAAACATGTCAATGTAACTTACCTAAATAAAGTTATCCATACACAATCTAAATTACCTATATCACAAAATAAACTTAACAATAGTTATAATTTAAATAGATATAATAAAATTATAACCATACAGTGGGTACATAAAAATAAAGCTACCGACTTTATATTTATCTACCCAATCCATAAAGTAACATCTGAAAACATTTTGTTTCCCCAAAAATTAGGGAGAAATGAGATAAGTTAAGGCGACATGACGGTCAATTCTAATTATAAATGAATAAATATTTATTTTAGACTTATGAACCGGTGTTTCTTTACTTTGAAACTTTGCAGATCTCTAACGCCTAATCTGTCTAGACTAAACTTCTTACTGGACCCTACGAAAACTTGACACTAAAAAAGTTTTACCGTTTGAATTCTACATATAATCTCAAATCAGTACAATAAATAATTCACAAATCAAGATGTACAGCATCCTTAATTATTAAAACGTTAATTAAATTTAAATTGGAGCATCCAACTGCAATTATTATAAAGATTATAATAATATTTATATGTATTATATTAACTTTATATAGTTTTAAATAATTGTTTCACAACATATAATAGTTGGTAAACATAGTTGTATTGGCCGTCACATTTTACCAGTACTGCTGATATTCTTAAGGCAATAAACAAGTTAAAAAGTAATGAATAAATAATTAATTAACGACACTATAAAATTTACAGTTTACATAACAGTTAACAATTGCTAAAACAAAACGTCGACACTAGTGTGTGATAACAAATGAATAGAAACATTGATCAGATAAAGAGTAATGGAATGCCATGATCAACACTCAATATAGTGTAGCAATAACTATCTAGACGCTACAGATTTACTGGTCTTGGTAGTTGAGAATTGCATTCTTTCGAATATGAGTTAACATCACAATATAATATTTTCCCCGTGTTGGTCCGCGCTCCTTTTCAGAATAGACCATCTGCCTTCCTGCCAAGCAGCTCGTAAAAGGCGAGTATAGGCTTACCGTCACTAACACCGTGACATCCTACTAGGTGGTAGAGTTTCGTAGCGGCTCACCCGAAATGATACCACCGCCTTACCTATTCCTGCCGCCATAAGGACATGACGAGTTCCGGTTTGGAGGGTAAGGTAGCCGGTAAACTTATTTTTGCTCGAGGCCTAACATTCTGGCCTCAGGTTGGCAACGCACCATTACCACCTTTGGTGTCTCTAGGCGGCGTGAATTTCTTTCCATCAGGAAATCCTTCTGCTTGTTTGCCTTCCAATATTATTATAAAATATCTAATGTAGCAAAAACACTATCTAGACACTACAGATTTACTGGTCTTGGCAGTTGAAAATTGTTTTCTTCCGAATATGAGTTATTATCACAATGTACCAACATGGGCACAGTCATATTGAATGAGCAAATTCATCTCATTGTCCTTCATTTAATCCTGTCCCACTTATTTCTCCACCTAATGCATGTTCTGAAGATGTGAAAACTAAAAGCTGCATCACATTGTTCCAGCATAATAAACGGTTTCGCCTTACCGCTGAAGAGCGAGCACAAGCAGTTCCTGGTGAAGGTGCTGTTGCCGCTGCACAAGGTGAAGTGCCTGTCGCTGTACCACGCGCAGCTGGCCTACTGCGTGGTGCAGTTTCTGGAGAAGGACGCCACGCTCACCGAGCCCGTAGTGCGCGGACTACTCAAGTTTTGGCCCAAGACTTGTTCACAGAAGGAGGTGAGCTTCTAGACGTAACATGTTATATCCTACATGTATAAAAATGGATCCCTATTTCGCGTAGTCATCGCAATACGCCTGAACGGATTGGCCAATTTGTGTAATTTTTTTTTGCATTAGTTAATGTTAGAAAGTTCTTAGGAAGAGAAAATCGCAAAGAAAATGTTAAAAACTATTTTTAACGAAACGTAAAATGTAACGAAGTGAATTTTATATAAAAGAATGCCAGGGATTTTGTTCTGCTGTAGTAGTGTGTAGTTTATGGTAGATAGTGTAGAACGATCATAATAAAATGTTTTTACATGTAATAATATACATAAAATATAAATGTTTTTATATATGAATGATAAGAACAACTACGACTGCGTTTTTGCCTTCTGATGTTGAAACAGAGCAGATCATCTGGTCATCGGACAATATTGCGGTGTGGTGTAAAAGTGGAATTATATTTTAAGATCTTTTGCTTTTATGCGATTTGTGCACTATTCAAGTTATTCATTACCTACAATAATCGTTATAATTATTGGATTCAACTACACAAGGATCGAGTTACGAGACTACTGAATCGATACTATTGTTTTGATAAGAAATTCAGGAACCGAATGTTTAATTTTCAGGTAATGTTCCTGGGTGAAATCGAAGAAATTTTGGACGTCATTGAGCCCGCACAATTCGCTAAAATACAAGAGCCGTTATTTAGACAAATCGCAAAATGTGTATCCAGTCCGCATTTTCAGGTTTGTACAGTTCATTACTAGTTCGACTAACAACAGCTAATACCAACGCGTTTCACAACCGGACTAATGTTGGCCCGGTTTTGGAATACGAAATTATTAAAAATGACCGTGAAAATATTAAACGGGTTAAAATGCGATATGCGCTTACTTGTTTATACCAAAGAGAATATAATCACTACGTTTTAAGAGACGGGACTTAGTACTTTAAAAAAAACAATCAGTTTACATCGCACTATGTTACCAACAAAACGTCACGTAAATGTCAGTTTTCACGAAAGTACGAATTTCACAGATAAAATACAGCTGCTGGGCAATATATTCATTTTTATCGATATCGATAAAATATAGGCCATAGGTACCGGTGGTATATATAAATTAAACCAATACAAATTTGTTTTATCCCTAGTAGATCAGATCAGTATTCACATTTAAATCCAACGTACACTGGATAGTAATTAATTAAATTAAAATAAATCAATAAATTAGAAATAGTAAACAAATGCCACGTTGGACAAACATGAACACAAAAGGAAAATAAAAGACTACGGTGCATATTTTTTTATTAACAAAGAAATAAAGATATACTGATTATTGTAATATATTTATTGGTTCAATTGTGTACATTTGATAAAAATATTAATAGTAAGTGTAATAAATTGTAAAGTGTAAAGATTTTTAATTTAATTTCCTTAATATATGTATATATTATACAAACTTGTCTCGTGTTGATCTGGGATATTTAAATAAAATGCGAACTAACGTACTCCAAGCTTGAAACTTAAATTATCATCTTTATTACACTGTTATACAGACTATAACATAAATTTAATTTAACCTGTTATTAATTTGCTTAAGTGAGAATTTAACACCTTACCCATTCCTGTCGCAATAACGTCAGTGCCAAACACAATTGTGTTTCAATCTAAAAGGTGGAGTAGCCCTTTACATCAGGACAGTGACGCAATTATACCTAAAGCTACATTTGTTTGTTACCATCAGAAAGGTTGAAAGGTTTCGTGCTTTTTCACTCTCTATTGCTAAAAAAAAGCTGTACAACATTTACCAAAACATGTTTGTATTCTTTTAAGTTGTTGTAATTAAAAATGTTTTGACACTTAGTCTTTGATTTGATAGCTTTAAGCTTGGTTCATAATACCCTGTAAAAATTAAGATAAAAAAGTTAGTAGCAAAATTATAAGGTAAAATATTATTGTTTTGAAGAACATTTTAGGTTAATAATAAAAAAGTTAAACTTGTTGTTGCCCGGGATTCGATATATTGCCTGGCTGGCGATAGGCTTGCCACCTGTCACATTGTTAGTGTCTTCGGCAAGTCATTGGTGCCTTGGTTGTGCCTGTGCCTCTTCGAAGATATAGGCGTGAAGATATATTAATAATAATAATAATCTTTATTTATTTTCTCCCACAAAAAAGCGGCCTTTAACTTGTAACTTAAAACAGTATTGTAAAGGGAGACAGGAGTCCAAACTGAGTAAACCCCGTAGCATGGATCTCCTGGCCACCACCCCTTATCACCAAAGTATAAGTATAATAATATTACCCATGTAACTTGGTCCAGCAACCGATTTATTGTGTCTGCAATTTTTCAAAATCTTTAGCGGCTGTTATATGTGTGACATGGATGTGACAGGGAAATTCTGACAATAACCCGTCAGGAATCGGGTTAGTACACAAATTCAATGATGGTACTGCAGACTTAGTCGGCCGACTTTGATTTACATTAAAGTCTTTCCTTTCGAAGTGTGTACCACATACATATTTTAATGTATGCAGTTTTTGTATGGGAACATATAATAAATCATTATTTCCCACTGCCTTAACCCACTGTCGGCATCTGAAAACATGTTAGTACATATTTCACGATAAATTGCTACAACCAAATAAACGAAGTTGAATAATAATTCATGAAAAAGAAATAAATAAGCAATTATTCATTATTACAATCCTTTTCGTTTCATTCTGTTTAGACATATTTTTTTTAACTCTAAAGAGATCAAAAGCATAATTTTCAATTGTTTAAAAAGTCTCGGTCTCGAAGTAGGAGAAAAGTTCGTAAAGATAAATTATAGTGAACTGATGCATGTGTTCACACAAAACACACTTTATCACGTTCATTAGTTCATTGTAATTAAGTATCTAAAGTGAAAATAATTTAAAATTATTAAAAGGAAGATGAAGCGCTGCCAACAACACTAGTCAATACTTAGTGTAGGTACTGCATGTCAAAAATGGAAAATATTACTTTATTACGTGTGTTATAAATAAATAAAACTTGTAACTAGTATAATATTATCGATAGTGGGTGTACATCACTACTACTCAATACAAATAATGTTTTGAACAAAACGAAACAAGAAAATTCATTCTTAATGGCGTGTTTTGCATTACATCATAGTTATAACATAAAAATTTAATCGTATTTTTATTTTTTTATTTTTTTTAGCACTTGCCCTGTGCGTGGGATAAATTTCTATAAATTTTTAAAGAAAGAAAAAATTTCGCCCCAGAC
>NJDD01001153.1:3965-27319 GCA_002245505.1 Calephelis nemesis | reverse complement strand
TATGACATTCAAACTTTCCCACCAAATGACCACAGACCAAAGAGTAAAGTCCATCCATAAAGTAACCACAGACTAGTAAGAGAACTACATATTCTAAGGGCATAAATGTCTTTGAGGAAAAGAGAAGCCACAAAGAGGGAGTGAGATAACAATATCCCCCATTATTTACGACGCAAAGTTTTTTTTTGTTTTTAATTTCGCTAGACTGGTTTATACTATGTATATAATAAAGCATCGACAGCAAAAATATAACGGTACCTATACGGTACTATATGCCCTTAGTGTTCTCTGAAGATCAATGTGTATTGAAAAATTGATACTGAAAAAGTATTAGGGAAAAATCGCTACACTTTCGCCAGACGGGAGAAACTCCCAACACCAATGTTCTCACGATTACAGTCCTTGTAACACAACGGTATAATCGAAATATCACATGCCACTAATTTATTGAATGTCCTAGATTTTAATTTTTGAAGTTTAAATTATTTATCAACATATGAGAGGAAATTGTCGTCACATTTCTCTGTTACGTTCATTGACCTACAGTGAGACTCCACAAAAAAAAAACCACTGTATTTTATCGCCGAATTTTATACCGCTCTCATAGTGATTTTTGTTTTGCCGACCGGTATAACTTGCGAGGTGTAAGCATAAGGTGTGATATTTTCTTTTCTGTTTCGGTCCACGAAAAATGATATCGTTAAGAAGTTTTAATTATTTGTGTACAACACACTTTTTTTCCTTTGAAATGGAGCACTTTGAAAGTTACTAAATTCATCTGCATGACCTAACCTTTCGGGATCAGATAAGTATCTAAACTAAAATAACTATTTATGGTATACAAATTGTTATTATATTCAACATTTTGACCTAATACAGCTAGGATTGCGTGTTATGTGATGGCCAGTGGCCTTCATCACAATTTCAAAACTGAAGCAAAGCGGTGATATTTCGAAGGAGAATGTTTAGTTTTGAACAAAACATAATATTGTGTTAACATATAACAAAAGCAGAAAAAAAATAAAATATGTCGTATTTAATAATTAACATCATAAGTTATTTGTTTCTCATGTTCAACATTCGGACAAATACCGGATATTAACCGGATATTCGTTGCAGTTGATGTGATCAAATAAGCTTGCTTCCAATCACATATTACATAAGCACCCCATAGCAAGCTATGGGTATGTTAAAGACACCCACCTATTGCGACGACATCGTAGTGACGATATTTATTCAATTTGTATACATTTAAACATGTGAATAATTTACATTTCAGGTGGCAGAAAGGGCGCTATACTATTGGAACAACGAATATATATTATCCTTGATGGAAGAAAACAACCAAGTTATAATGCCAATAATGTTTCCCGCTCTATACAGGATGAGCAAGGAACATTGGAACCAGACCATAGTCACTCTGGTGTACAATGTCCTTAAGACGTTTATGGAGATGAATTCTAAACTATTCGACGAATTAACTGCTAGCTATAAGGCTGAAAGGCAGAAGTAAGTTATTATTTTATTATATTTTTTCGAATTTTGTTCACTTGACATTCGATACTCTGCCTATTCTGCATGGGATTTAACGTAAATATATCTATCTATATGTTATATTAGTTGTAGGTTCAAACGTTTCTCTACACTCCGCGGATTTTAAGTTATTTGTCACTTTTGTTATTATTTTGACGTGACAACGTCTTATAATTCAATGGAGCCGGCTGCACGCACCAAAAAAACAAGACTAAAGCGGCGTTACCTTGTTCTGAGGCGTGCCATTTAAGGCTTGAAGTGCAAGTGAGAGCGCGGAACGAGCGACAAAGAGGCACAATCGGCCTCCGTTCTTTTGACGCTGTTGAGGTAGCCCCGTACCTTGGCCTTGCGTATTCAGAGGCAAATAAAAGGTCCACAGTTGTCTATCACAAAATATATTTTCGCCACTTTATATGGTATAACAAGTTCACATGATACGAGTGATATGCGCGTTCGAGTCGGGGGTACGGAGCTAACTGGCAGCTTGGACGACACAGTTTATAGCCGCTACACCATCCCCCTTCTTTATAAAAAAAATAACTACTCTATTACAAAACATTACAACAAAAATGATGATCACTGGTTGTAAGAACATCCACTCTTGAACACAGTTACATAGTTACGCGTAGCTAACATTTGCGGAAGGTACGGCAGCTTGTTGTGGAGGTGTCTGTCTAAACACGACATCTGGAGCAACGGCGTGCTCGCAACCCTCATCTCGCGGCGCAGCCAGCCACGTACGCCGTTTCGGCACTGACGGGATGACCAGTACAATGCGACAAGCCCCATTGCTACTATTAAAGCCAGGAGTAGAATGGATAAGAGGCTTAACTTTGAAGTGACCTCTTGGTGACCGTTTTGGTTAACGATAACCTCCTCCTTGCTAAAGGTTTTACCCATTTTGATAGGTATATGATAGTAATACACTGAATTAATGTTAACGACAGAGTGGTTGATTTTTATATGTACTTTTAAAATAACCTTGTAGGTAATTAGTACGTATTACAATAAATTTCTTACAACCAGTTTCGCAATAACACTTTTGTCATTACATATTGTATTACAATATTTGTTAAAATACTTCCATGATTACAACACTTTTAAAGTACAGTGATGTGAAAACGTGTTAAAGTAAATGTAAAATTTTGCAGCTTATTTTACATACATAGTAACATTAACACATAACAAAAACAAAAGAGGTAAAATGACAAAATTAATACAGTACATTTCAGCATAAAGTTAGTACATATTACTTAAAACATAATCATAAGTACAACTTAAATTAGAGTACAGTTTGGGTATCAATTTATTTTGAGTGCGCACTCGTTTTATGATCAGTATAAAGAAAATAAACAACATACATTTTATAACATTTGGTTATGGCCATACCTCTCTTAACCTAAAGTATTAAACAAAATAACAAGTGAGTAATTGTAGTATGTAATTAACTAATACTAGTGGCTTTTTATGCTAGACAAAAAATATTATGTTACAGTATTTTACTTTCTAATATTAGTGGTTATTTTTGCTAGACCATGAACATTATTTTGAAGAATCATAGTTAACTAACATAGAAAACGAATTGTCTTTTTGACCGTCCTTCCGCTTCTGGTAACTTTTGGTTGATACTGAACCGTTTGAGTCTTAGAGGGTTCAGGATTAGATATTTTACTATTCAAGCAAGAGCTATCCTTGGGAGTAACTGCAATGTCGTCCTTCAGGACATATGCTGGTTTTAGCCTATCAATCGATATGTTACTTTTCCTGTTGTCTAACTGTATAAGGTAAAATTTTTCATTTCTTTCGAGGACTCGGTAAGGACCTGTGTATGGTGGTTCAAGCGATTTACGAACACGATCGGTAGGTATAAATACATACTCGCATTTATCTAAGTCGGGATGGACAAATAATGTTCTAGGGTTGCGATTTTTGTTCGATATAGGTTTTATGTTTCTTATTATGTTACGCAATTTTTTTACATATTCATCGTCTCCTATACCTTCGAGGATGCTGTTCGTATTGTAAAAATCACCTGGTAACCTTAAGGGCGTACCATACGTCATTTTCGCTGCACTGATACAATTGTCAGATCTCACTGCAGCACGTAAGCCTAACATTACTGTAGGAAGTTCTGTGACCCACGATGTGGTTGCTGATGGTGATTCAAGTCGCGCGGTCAGCGCTACCTTGAATCCTCTATGCCATCTTTCCAAAATACCGTTGCTCTGAGGGTGCCAGGAACAAGTCCTGTGCTTACGGATCCCTAAAAGTTTCAGAAGTTGTCTGAAAAGGTTACTCTCGAATTGGCGACCTTGGTCGCTGGTTAGTCGTAATGGACAACCAAACCTGGTTATCCATCCGTTATAAATGGCAGTAGCGACCGTTTCTGCTGTTATGTCTTTTAGTGGGAATGCTTCTGGCCAACGTGTTTTTCTATCTATGACTATGACTGATATAGATGTGGGTAAGGGGCCGACCAGGTCAACATGGATATGCTGGAAGCGATCACAAGCTGGAAACTGTTGTAAGTCGGAAACTGTATGTCTGTTTATTTTTGACTGCTGGCATTGTATACAAGACTTAAACCACATACCTACATCTTTATTCATGTTAGGCCAGAAAAACTTATTCCTCAGGAGCTTTCGTGTACTACGAACGCTAGGATGGCTTAGGTTATGAACAGACTCGAATGCAATTCTGCGAAATGACTCGGGCAGATAAGGCCTTAACACGTCTGTAGTCGTTTCGCAGTAAACAGGCTTATCACACGACGGTAATGTTATCTTTCTAAGTGTAACGTTACTGTCATTTCTGTGAGTAAGTAACTTGATATTATATTCATCTTGTTCTTGGGTGGCTGCTAGGTTGCTGTAATCGATATATGTCGGGCAATCTATAGTAGAGATTCTAGAGAGTGTATCTGCAACAATGTTTTGGGAACCTGTGATATGTCTAATGTCTGTAGTAAATTCACTTATGAATGCTAAGTGTCGGGTTTGTCGTGGCGACTCCTTTTCCGGGTTTACTTTCGTAAACGCGTACACTAGGGGTTTGTGATCAGTATAAACTATTAATGGACGACCTTCGACCATGTTACGAAAATGTTTAATAGCTAAGTAGATGGCCAATAACTCCCTGTCGTATGTAGAATACTTTTGTTGTGTGTCTGTAAATTTTTTAGAGAAATATCCGAGTGGGAGCCATGTATTATTTACATGCTGCATTAGCGATGCGCCGGCGCAAGTATTTGATGCGTCAGCCATAAGCGCATACGGAGAATCAACGCGTGGATATGACAATGTAGCAGCATTTCGTAACGCAAGCTTACATTGCAAAAATGCTTCGTCCGCGTTTTCTGTCCACTCTATGCGAGTTTTGTCCCGTTTTTTAGAATTATCTAAATAAATATTAAGAATTGCCTGTGATTTTATAGCGTTTGGAATATGGGATCTGTAAAAATTAACCATTCCTAAGAAACGCCTTAGCTGTTCTACCGTTTCTGGTTTTGGTAAATCTATGATCGCTTGTACCTTATCGTCTAAAGGTTGTAATTCGCTGGCAGATACTTTATAGCCTAAGAACTTAACACTAGTCTGCCCTAAAGAACATTTGGAAACGTTAATAGTTATGCCGTATTCTACAAATCTTTGGAATATTTTACTAAGATGTTCCTCGTGTATACGGCTTGAAGTACTGGCTATAATAATATCGTCAAGGTAGCTATAGAGACTTGAACATTCCACCCCGGATCCAGATTCAGAATAATCTCTTTGTAAAATATCTAAGCCCTGTAATACTTCATGGTTCATGAAACGTTGGAAGGTTTGTGCTGCGTTTCTCAACCCGAATGTCATACGAGGAAACTCGAACAGACCAAATGGCGTGATAATGGCTGTCTTCTCGACGTCATCCGGGTGGACACAAATCGCATGGTAAGCACGACGGATGTCCAAAATTGAGAATATAGTTTTGTCCGTAAGTAAGTAGGTAAAATCATATAATCGCGGTATTGGGTAGCGATCCGGTTTCGTTATCGCATTAAGTTTTCTATAATCGCCACATGGTCTTAATTCCCCGTTTTTTTTAACCACAACGTGTAGTGGGCTGGCCTATGGCGATTTCGAAGGTCGACAGATGCCCAATTCCTGCATAACCTTGAATTCTTCCCGTAACTTTTTATAGCGATCCGGAGGTAGTGGCCTAGCACGCGCATGTACCGGTGGTCCCTGAATTTCTATATGATGAAGTACCGTATGGTTAGTGTTTTCCTTAAACGATATTTGTTTTGTAATATCCGGATAGCAAGATAAGAGCTCGTAATACGGGTGGCTACTGTCTAGAGTTTTAATACTTGGTTCCTTTAGTATAGTTATATCTGCTATGGTGTTTAAATTAGTGTTTGTATCGATTAGTCTACGGGCTTTAAGATCTACCATTAAACCAAAATAACTAAGGAAATCGGCGCCCAATATAGGCTGTCTTACTTCTGCTACCACAAATGTCCATGAGAAAGACCTGCGTAAGTTTAAGTTTAGCGTTAACCTACGGCTGCCATAGGTACGTATTACTGAACTATTAGCGGCATAAAGTACGTAGTCCTTACTCTCGCTAACTAAATTACCTGAACTACATCTAGGTAGGACAGATACATTTGCCCCCGTGTCCACCAGAAAGCGAAGACCACTTTTTGAGTCGGTGACGCAAAGACGGTGGGAATTAGGGACGGTGCAGGCGTCCACCATTGGCTGCACCGCACTTAGTTTCCCGAATTTAACCTATTAAAATTACATGGTTCAACACACTTACGCTCTTTTGACTTATACTTAAGATGGTAGTAACACAACCAGTCAGGATCTTGTGGTGTGCGTCGATGACCTGCTGCTTCTTGCCTACCTCGTGAGCGTGACCTCGAGTGTAGGGGTGTTTGCCTGCGACCCCGAAATGCTTGTTCCAGTCGATTGAACCGGGCTGTCAGCTTGGCAATTTCCTTGGTGATGTCATGTCGATAGGTCGCATGGTTTCTATTATTTTGTCTGCTACTGCTGCTAGGGCTTCTGGACTTTTAGTGTCCGTGACGGCCAAGACGCCCCTGACTGATGAAGGTAATTGGCGTAACCAAAGCATAGTCAGAGTGCTGTCTGGTATCTTCCCTCTCGCTAGGTCCCTCATACGGCGGAGGAGTTGTGAAGGTTTTTGTTCTCCGAGTTCCATTTCTCTCAGCAACTTAACAAATTGGCGTGACTCGCTCTCTTCATACACTGATATTATCATATTAATCTTGTTTTCAACGCTTCATATTTTTTGTTGGCCGGTGGGTCTCGTAGAAGATCGCTTACTTGTTGTATAACTTCCTTTCCTAATTTTCCAACAACTAAATTAAATTTTGCGTCGTCGCTCAACTTTTGTGGTGACAATATTGAATCTGTTTGGACGAACCATAGGTATGGTTCGTCGCACCAGAAGCCGCAAAGCCTTGTTGCTACGGAGACTGCTGCCATTCCTTGGCTGGATGCTTGAGCAGGCGTTGGCGGGCCTGGGATGGCACACTGATGTGTTGGCCCGTGGTGGACATCTTGTTACTCACAAAAATCACAAAATTAAAACTTGTATGCCTCTGTCACAGTATTAAGAATTCTACCTACCAGTAGTCCAACTCCTTTGTTCTTGAATTCATGCCGACATTTTATATACCTACTCACGGCAAGTCAGTCAAGGGTCAGGGTTGTCAAATAATAACATTTAAAACATTTCATCTAAAAGTTTTATTTTAAAATGGCAAACAAAAAAAGTGAAGTTAATAATTAAACATATGATGATCTTGCTGAAGTTTCGTCCACAGTGGACGAAACGACACCTTTTATTTTATTATTTTTTTCATCGACGATTCGTTCACTTTCAAATTATTGAAGTTGTTTAGTACAGTCAGATGAAAAAGTTGTATACTAATGAACAATATAATAACAAAAAAACATAACATATATGTGACTACATTGATTTGGCATTACCTACTTACTATTTTTAATCACAAATATAGTCAATTCAAACAAAAATCATTCATGATGTATAATTCGCAGTATGTCATATATTTATGAATCCATTATAAAGCTTTTTTGCTTCGTACCGCACATAGGAGTGAAATAATTTTCACCATGCTATCCATAAAATATTTGGATTTGTTTTACCCACTTTAACTTTATACTAATTACTATTATGTGCTAAATTTCATCATACGTGTAACAAAAAATTTTAATTAAATCTTGAGTAATTGGTGATTTTGATGTATCAATTTATATATAAATATTTAAAACATATACCGAAATGGATCGCTTTATTTTGTTAAAACTTTGTATCTGAATGTGTAAAAAAAAATTTTTAATGGTGCACGAATTGACAGTGGAAAAATAATAAATTAAAAAGGTGTCGCTTCATCCATTATGGATGAAAATTTTCAGCAAGCCGAATTGCTTATTTAGGAATAAAAACGGAACACATCCTGTAAACCGTTATAAATTTACAAGACAGCAAGTATTACATTATAATAAAAAACAAAATAACATATTTTTTAACAAATAACGAGTGCAAACCCTTCTAGATAGAGAGCGCAAACTGTATGAAGTTTGCGCTCGCCGACCCTGCCGCTCACTTCCCCGCGTTCCCCCCAGCGTTGCTCTGTGCAAGTACATGAGTCGGCCGACTGTTAGTATTAAGACTGTGCCTCTGTCGAGGGTCACCAGTGTTGAGTTAGCCCCGTACCTTGGCCTTGCGTATTCAGAGGCAAATAAAAGGTCCATAGTTGTCTATCATAAATTATATTTTCGCCACTTTATATGGTATAACAAGTTCACATGATACGAGTGATATGCGCGTTCGAGTCGGGGGTACGGAGCTAACTGGCAGCTTGGACGACACAGTTTATAGCCGCTACAACGCTGTCACGTATAATTATCGTCAGTTAATCGAGAGTCGAGACAACCGTTTTGTTTTGCATCTCTCGTTTGCAAATAGTTCAATCAAGCCTAACCTGAACTCATATCTTTCGTTGACTTGGCGGTAATACGTTTTCACAGCAACTAGTGGTAGCAGAAAATAGTGTTTGATTTTATTTTGAAGATGGTATTTAAAGTAACTGGAAAAAAGGTCTTCTAAAGGGGCGACTGATTTTTGTTATGCGTGTATTTCTTACCAGTGCTAAATTTTAGTGCTGTGTAGCAACTCGCCCTGATTATAATGACATTGCCTATTCCTGTGCCTGTAGCATTAGAACTCGTCACCGTAGCCGGTGGGGTTGCACACGTGAGCTACATTCCGGCCCTAAGATAGTGACGCACTAGTGACACCTGTCGTCATTTACCGTCAGAACAAGGGTTTGCTTGACCTTGTCTTGGTTAAGGAAACGTGTGTGTATATGTGTGTTGTGTTCCCCAGAGAGAAGAAGCGTGAGAAGGAGCGCGAGGAGCTGTGGAAGCGGCTGGGCGAGATGGAGATCAGCCACGCGCGCGCGGCCGCCGCCCAGCCCAAGTGATGCCCGCCCGTCCAATAGACAATGCGACACATTTTATTTTATATACATACCTACTTTATATACCATTACATTTCTGTTAACCACCACCCTTCATTTGTACACAACCCCGACGACTCGTCCGCCGAGCCCGCGTCCCGAACGTACAGCTAGATCCATCTAAAGAGGTACCGCTTACGGGTCGTTCTTTCGCCCGTCGCGTTGGCGGTTGACGTCATCCATACTACATGCGTTTTAAAATAAACTAAATTGAGATAGATAATAACATCTATTTATAACTACTGCTACGACAAAAACAATGTAAAATTGAGCTTAGACCAGTATAAGATTATTAATTATGGGCTACTCGCAACGGTAAAAGCTAAGGAGCATACATTCATTACGTCACACAAATTTCACATCCCCCCCAAATATTTCATAGATTTGTACACAAAATCTACCCACGTCACTCTCGCATTTAGTGGTGGCACGTCTATAATGTATCCCAGTAATTTGTGATGTAATTTATGAATGGCTTCATACACGTTCACACATGCGATTGTTATGTTAGGTGTGATCAAGACAAAAGTCTAGATTGCGTGCGTTTGTCGTGTTCAACGTTAAAAATGGAAGGTGAAGGCGAACGTTAGGTTGTGGTGGGGTTGCGCCGTACCGGTGCCTCTTTAGAGCGACAGAGCTGTACCGTCGTTGTTGTACCAGTATTTTGTATTCGTTCACGTAGGACTCTAGGTTACTTTTAGAATTTTTTAATATTGTTAAATCGTTTCGTAAGTTAAAAGTTGTATGTATTATTGAGGCATGATTGTAATGCATTTTTGGATCACCGATAAATGTATCGATCGGGCACCCGGCTTTTGGCTGAACGTGATGTACAAAGCGTAATAGAGAACTTTGATATTGTACCTCGTTTAGTGTACCGCCGTAGTCGGTTATGTGACATTTTGTTTCGACTAGACGCTGAATTGGAAAATGTAATTTCGTCGTACTATCATTTTGTATAGATACATAGTGTAAATAGGCATTTATTTATTATAAATTTATAGCAGTGTGATTTTTATACATAGCTGCGGGAATGGGAGACGAGAGTCGGTCGAAGCGAACCGGGGACTTCACGCGCTGGCGGCAACAACAACTCGATCGTATTGGAGTAGAACAATGCTAAAAGTAGATATAATAATTTGTAAGGGAATAGTCATTACTTTGTATGATATTGCTGTAGCCATTAATTTTTCTATCATCACTAGTAGAGCGGCGCTCTGTATATATTGTACTGTACCGACCCACAGTATGTATGTATGTACACTATGGACATGTTTGTTATGTAAAATGTATTAACATTGCAAAAATTATATGATCTTATATATAAATTACTATTATAGAACACAGTATGAAAATAAAAAAGTTGACTCACATGAATTGATTTTTTACGTGTTCTCAGGTGTTTTCGGCCCGTCTTACGCTCCCCCTCTTGTCGCCCAACCTGCTACCGACCGCTACCGACCGTTACCGACCGCTACCATTCGCACACATCGGCCTAACAATCGCGCTTACTAACTAAGTGATCAGGGGCCAAGTCTGCTATTATTTACACGTTTATCACAACTCGATTTTGGTAAATTTTAGGTGATAGATTTCCCCTTGTTAAATTTATCAATATTGATGATAATTACTATCGAATTACAGAGTCGGTGTTAACACATTTTTTTAACTTGCCTTTACTGATTAGAAGATAGGATAAAAGGAGGTTATACCTATATATATATGTGTAATAAAAGGCAAAAAGTAAATGGATTTCCTTGCATGAAATACGCTTCGTATATAGACTGCAAATATGCGAATGACGCTTGGCAAGGTGGAGGAGGTTAAGGTTTTAGCGAGAGCCTACCGGCTACCGCACCCTCTACACCGGCACACAAAAGAGGCAAGTACGAACGGTGGTAGAAAAGGGTGAGGCTGTGGCAGCTACCCAGATGAATAGTGATGTGACTGCTCAATTCGCAGTAAATGAAAGTGTCAAAATCGATCACTCAATCGTAATGAGTGTTAGTAAATTAGAGGTACGTGGCTCGAAATAATATTGTATTTTTTTTCTATACCTCGGTAATGACTACAACCATTCAGACACTTGCGATAATCTACATTTTGACCAGAACTGCCGCGGGGATACTTTTAATTTTCGATATTTTTTTTAGAATACATTTTTGTCACTTATCCAGCATTTCAACGTACATATTATTTTTGAAAAAGTAGTTTTTGGTCAAAATAGACACATTAGTTTAGCTCTTGCAGATAGCATACACTATCACATTTGTAATAATTAAATTGATTATTCAAATTTCATTCTTATTTGAATCTCAATATAGTACTTTTGTTTGATTATATATTAACTTTTCTGTATGTGCTTATAGAATATTTTTTATGAATTAATATTTAAGAATGATTTTGCCATATCTTATAAAAGCGTGTGCTATTTTTTTTCCTTAAATTTTTTACATAATATTTGTGTTCACTGCTTAATTTATAATGAACTAAAAGTGATAAGTTAGATTTAAATAATTAGTACGGTTGCGAAAATCAAATATACGTATAAATAATTGCACAAATTTAGTTTTCGTTTTCTATTTAATATAACATTGCCTTGAACTATAAACTTGGGCGATCTTTTAATAGGCCTCAATAAAGTTACAGGGATCAATAAATGTTTTTTTTCTGTAGTTCGTTTGCGTTAAGAAAATAGTGACGTCATCAACTTACCAATGCCTTGCTCCCTGCCAATCAAATCACATTATTTTTAATTTGGTGCTGTTTAATTGGTCAGCGGCGTTGTGAGGTAAACAACGTTTCTATTGTCTAAACGGGAACGATATAACTCGTACGCGTTGTTAAATAATTAAACAAATCTGTAAATATTAAATCCCAATGTCATTCATTTTCATAGGGCAGAAGTATTAACACAAAACATAGTTTTATTTTTACCCTGCTACTCGAAAAAGTAGTTATAATATACGACTTGTATTTGTAAGTCTATTTATTATAGATATATCTTGGCACATATTTAGGTCGGGTTTAGTAAATGAGTGGGTATAGTTTAGTCTGGGCATAGATGCAAATTAATCTTTTTCGTAGTTGGACTTAACGACTTGATTTGTTAAAAAGTATGCAAACATTTAATGTTTGAATATTTTTAATCTAATTTCATTGTTATACGTCGTAGATGGGTGTCTAGTCTAATATTATACCTGTTTTTCTTATCTCTTACATTCAAAACTGAATCGAAACCCTCATTTTATCACCCTCGAAACTTCAGAAATGAACCAAGTTTTTGCATTTAGAGCATTTCATACATCGATGCGGTTAAGAGGAAAAATAGGCCAAATACCCGGAAACATAGTTTATCTCTTTTGCGAGTGGAAAGTAACTTAGATAAATTATTAATTTCGGCCGCGACTGGTATATGTAAAATCGAAAAGAACAATTATTGTCACAAGTGTTTTCCTCTAGCGCTAATGTTTAGTCTTGAGTGTGAGTATGTGAGTATCGGCAGCCAGGCTAGCGCAGGTTGGGGTCAAGGGTCTATTTCCTCTCCTACTCCGATCTCCCGTAACTCTACTTACTGCTTCGTCATTCCACTACTGATGTAACATTTACCCTAAGCACTTAATCTATTATAAACTACACAATATTACTTCAGTCATCCATTCAACATAAGCTTCATTTGTTTATAAAATATTTTTATTGTCATATATTTTATTAGGTTTATTGTAATGAATATTTTTGCTTGCTTAAGTTAAACATGAAAAAAATATATTTGTAAAATGTGTGTATTTGGGTAAAAATAAAAATTATTGATAAAATGTTGAAACAACTTGTACAATTTGTAAATAATAAATTTATTCCATACCCGCCACATTGGATTCATCAAGTCTTACTCTGTCATAATAATGTTTTAGATTAATGTGGGGCGGTCCCGGCTTGGAGACTATGTATAATAATAAATATTAATAAAATTACTAAAGCTTTAGATTGTAAATTAAATACCCAGAACTAACATTCTGAAATATTCTCTTAAGACCTACTCCCAATTTAATGTTTAGGTATTCCGAAATAAGTAATAAATTTAAGATCTTTCAGATTTTAAACTTGCTGAAACTTTTTTAAAATTGAATTGATACAGTTTAGTGTCAGCTTCATCTGCTAGCACCGCAACGCATTTTTTCGTTATTCTTTTTTTGTTACTCAAAACTGCCATTTGGTAAATCGAGAAAGATAGGGCGAAGGAAAATGCGATCCAGTGCTGACGGATCTAGACTAACCTTTAGAGCAATAAATAGAAAGTTATTACTATGGGAATATCAAGAATTATTCTGGTATGTTAACCTGGGCGGGATTAATGGTCTCTTGCTAATGTTACACAGTTTGTCTTTATTACAAAATCTTGATTTCGAGATTTTTTTATTTTTTTTTGCAAATTGGTCAGTTTTGATTTGTATTGACTAAAGCATTGCTTTTAAATTTTTGAAGTTAATCTGAAGTCCATTTGAAACAATGCGATTAATCGTTTTATTTCAATTTCACTTTGGCTGTGGGCGCAAACAATTTATTAGTCAAATAGTTATGTGTAGAATAATAAAATTATATTATCAAGGTGACGGTATATACGCAAACGCACCATTAGCTCCCCATTTCGAAATTAGTATATGTAAAATTTTTAATGTAATTGGTAGAGTTTGACGATGCTGCTATCGTGATGATACTACCGCCTTGCTTATTCCAGGCGCCATAACGCTAGTGCTCATAATTGTCAGGTTCAGGGTTGAAGGTAGCCGGCAACGTGACTCACGAGGGAGGCTAAACATCCCAGGCTCGGTTGGCGACTACCCCCTGAATCTATCGAAGACATATATCGCTTCCATTAAGAAATCTGTCTGCTTGTTAGTTCTCCAATCCTTTAGAAAAAAAATATTTCAGTGAAACTTGCGAGTCACACATTTATACGAAATAAAGCAGAAGTTTTTTTTTTGTTTTTAAAAAGGAAAAAATTTAGATCAGCATTTAAAACCCAAAATATTTGATAGGAGCCATTCATTTTTTAACACCTTTAAATTCGGCGTGTTCGAAAACGCGGAAAACAGCTAGTAAACAAGTGATTTTATTAATTCCTCGCAATTCATAATATAGCGTGAGAGACGTGTACTTGTAATGTTAAGGACATTTAGTACAAGTTTAAGGTTACGCACTTAGGTACATTCAACCATGGAACAAGAATCAATACTTGCTACATTTACCAGATTAAAATGTAGTCATAGCTACCGGTGGCAAACATTAGGTACAGTGGTTTGATGTTAAAGGTCTTGTGAGGATTCGTCTCAATACTATAAAGGTAAGATTTTAAAAATAATTAAATAAAAATCGTACTGTTGTTATTTTGTTGGGAATAAAAATGATGGTCTGATTTACATTCAACCATTCCATTAAATTAACTTTATTCTTGACATTTGTAAAATTTGTGCAGAACTAGCTTGTCTGCTACTTGTAAATAATACCTTAAATAAATATACCATATTGCGACCTTCCCATCTTTACCTACTCGTACTTATAACATAACATGTCCCGACTGACTGACTCATCATCGCGGAGCAAAAACTTAAAGTTACAGCCATGAAATTTGGTGGATAGGGTCGTTTTATTGAGTAGACAACCACTAAGGACGGAATTTTGGAAAATCTACCCCTAAGGGGGTGAAAGAGGGGTTCAAAGTTTGTATGGAAGACTCATTTTTTAAGTTATAAACATGAAACTTTATTTTTGGGCTACTTATTAAAAATGAGTAGATATGTATTTTTGGAAATTCTACCGCTAAGGGGGTGAAAAAGGGGTTGAAAGTTTGTATGAAAGTCCTTATTACGGAGCTATAATCAGTAAATATATTAACTGTCACGCTAGCAACGCTGTTGGTATTTGTAAATTTTATAATAATTGTTCATGCACAGCACCTTATCATGGTTCTGGTTACAGCAACTACGCACCCCTTAGAATGATAGCGTGTTTATTTTCGAACTATCGTCTATCTTTGGTTTCTTGTACGTGAGCGCTAAATTTCACCATGGTCTGACTTGGCGTTGATGCGTGAATTGCAGTCAAAAAATTAAAAATTAAAATTGATTATTCTCTGATATAATTTCCTCAGTGCTCATGTGTAGAATAGACTACCAGATATCTCGCGTAAGAGGCGAGCAAAGCTTCAAAAACAAGTATCTTTACGCCCATATCTTCGAACAGGGCACCCACGACTAGCCGAAGACACTAAGCCCCACTATGTGATAGATGGCAAGCCTGTCGCCAACCGGGCTCATATCCAATACCGAGCGACATTTTCAAAGCTTGAATGGGTCCATTACCAATAAGACCAATGGAGAGTGCCGTGCTCAAACTTGCCCGGGTAGGGATCCACCGCCTCACCTGTACCTGACTACCTCACATGACTGTGTTACATTCAGGTCCAAAGGGTAGGACAGACGGTTGATTTGTAATATGTTAATTATATTTTTGTAATATATAATAATATGGTGTTTATTTTTTTCGCTATCTTATCAAAAAAAATTAAGATAATGTGTATTTTAGATGAGTCTGAAAAGAGCAAGAGTTTATACCCCCCCAATACCTAAGATGCCAGTCGGTTTGATCGAGTTGATGGAGGGGCTAGCTAAAGATGTACTTAAGAATAATCCAGAAAGTATCTACGAATTTTGCGCACAACATATGGAGAAGTTACTGATTTTAAGAGATGGTGGTGGTAAGAACGACTTAAACAGCATTTTAACATACTACCGTTTAAATTTCAAAGAAACATGTTAATGTCTTGATGCGTGGCGATCTACAACTTTGCGATTCCGAAGACATTTTTTAACTCGCACAAAACCTTTGGAAAATCAGTTACCGAGGGCGGTATTCCCGAACAATTATGACTTAGGGAACTTCAAGAAAAGAGCGTACTCATTCCTTAAAGGTCGGCAACGCATCTGTGATACTCCTGGTGTTGCAGATGCTCGTGGGCGAAGGTGATCACTTTCCATCAGGTGACCCACTTGCTCGTTTGCCTCCTCTTGTAAAAAAAATGTCGAAAATGTTTTAGAAAAATAGATTTTGCCTTAACATGGTACTGGTACATTGGACGAATAGCGTAGTTTTGTTAGTTTGCGCATCCGGATAATCTTAATAAATTTGAATTAGGTTTTCTCTATTAGAAGCGTAATTGTCTAACTTAACTAACCTGTTTTTAAAAATTGGTCAAGAATAAGCGTTTTGAGGGAATGTAATAGTGCAAACGTAGGATGAGTCGCACTCATGCCCGCTACACTAAGAAGAAGCAAATTTAGGAACTTGCTGATCCACCACCACGTGTTGACCTGCTACTTTAGCCCCAAATACATAAGGATTTTTTTTTATTTTGGCACCTTGAACTCGAGTCTGCATACGGTCCGAGTCCTCGGTGTAGAATTGTCGATCTGACTCTGTCAGGCAGCTAGTAAAAGGTGATCACAGATCTAATGGTTCTATATCTACAAGACCAATGGAAATAATAGAGTGTTGTCCAGCAACTTGCTTGAACACTTATGGATTTAACGCCTTACCTATTCCTGAGGTCGTACGGCCAATATTAATAACCTATCTACAGATAGAGATAGTCCCACTAGAGATTGGTTGCTGAAATATTTTTGAAGTGAAATCTTCTTTAGCGGCGTTGCGTATTTTTTTTTGGAAACTGAACTCGCGTCAGGTGACCAGGACACGTGACCTGATTCGTAAGATGACGCAGGGCGTTTGCGCGAATGTTCGTGTTGTCGTGTTTGTGTACAATAGCGCAATAAATAAATATTGTTTTCTAACACATAAATGATAGCACTTTAATACTAAAGCAATTCGTGCAAAATGATTCCCTAAACATTTCCAAATATAAACAAAATGTACAACGTAAATATTTAAGTTTTCACTTCTGCCGGCACTCCCGGATTGC
Organism: Calephelis nemesis; assembly: GCA_002245505.1. Lineage (NCBI taxonomy): Eukaryota > Metazoa > Arthropoda > Insecta > Lepidoptera > Riodinidae > Calephelis > Calephelis nemesis. The sequence goes on along the minus strand of NJDD01001153.1, from coordinate 10,253 downwards.
ATCCGTATTTGATATCGGTGATTGTCTGGTAACTGATCTAAAATAGGTATTATATCCCTTATATAGGTATTATATAGTATTGGTCGACAATGACAGTATCATGTTCCGGTTAGCCTAGCACAATCAATTGCCTGGGTAGGCAATTTGAAAAATGATTACCTACTTACCTAGTTTAAATGTAGAATATTCTAAACACAGTTTTATTTTTTATTTATGTAACTAATTAAGAGTGTTTGCATTTTTTAAGCTAATAAGAAAGTTCTTACGTTATCCCAAAAAATTCAGAGAGCACAAGAGAAGGTCCGAAAGAAAGCTGAATTGCGGAGAAAACAATATGACAAAAAAATACACTTGAAAATTGACGAGGAAGACAAAGCTAGCCACAAAAAAGAAATAATTACAAACAATACTTTGGCACAAACAAATGTTGATGAGTCGGTAAAGGCAAATGGAAATGCTGACGACCCATTATTAAATGAGAAATTAGCCGAGAAAAAAAGTGATAAAGAAATTAAATCTGAATCCGAGGTTGTACAAATAAGTGAAAATCGGGATTTGGAAGAATCGACATTAGAAATTTCTACTAATCAAAGTGATGAAAATAAGGAGCCTTATGTAGAAACTGAAAAAAATCTTGATTTACACCAATTAGAGCCTGCAATAGGGGAAGAGGAAGAACTGGAAGAAGTCAAAAATAAGTGTTCTTTATTATCTGAGAAAACCTTACTTGAGAATAATGTAGAACCTCAGCAGCTTATAAAAGATAGATCTTGTGAAGAAATGTCATTAGAACAAAATAATGTAACACGTGTACAGAATGAAATGGTAGAAAATAAAACTGCTGGAAATGATACCATGGACATAAACATTAATGATGTTACTAAGGAGTTGGAGTCACAAATAATAAATTATGTTGAAACGAAACCTGAGCCTAACAATGCTGTAGGAGTTAAAAATGAGAACACAACTAATGAAAAGTCTGACATTGAAACAGATGAAAACACAGAAAGCAATTCTGAAATGTTTCTGTCAAGCATGAGTGATTTAAACAATGAGGAAAATTCAAAGGAAAAAGAAACTGACAACGAAATACAAAATAAATTTTCTAACACCATGGACTTGGAAACGGCCGCAATCACTATCCAAAAAGTATTTCGTTCATTTCTTTTTAGAAGTAAAACTGCAAGCGTTGACGAGGCTACAAATGTGGATATAAATTCATTAATATCGAACACCAACACAGAGGTTAAAAATATTAATGATTATCAAAAAAATGTAAAATATTCATAATTATTTGAACTTATTATTAATTGGTACTTTAATTTTTAGGAACATGAACTCTTAGGTGAAGAAAGTGTTATCAATGAAAGAAGAATTTTAGGGTTAACCAGAATGGACACAGTATTGCAAACTGTAAATGAAGAAAAATCATTGTCACTATCTACTGATGATTCGTCTACACTTTCGAGTGCGGCCACAATGATACAGGCGCACGTAAGGGGATTCCTAGTCAGAAATAAGTTAAATTTTAATAAAACAACATCTAGTGTTTCAAATATCGACTCTGATGCTCAGTATGGAAATTCTTTAGAACGTGGCTTAACGAATCCTAAGAATAAAACTATACTCAATATTCACATTGTACCTGAAGGGGAAAATTTTATTAGTAGGGATGAAAGTATGATGACTTCTTATGATATTTCTCTAGATGGTAGCCCATCACATTCTACAAATTTACATCCTTTGGGATATGATAAAAACGAACGAAGAAAGCAGTTAAAGAGAGAAGACGCTATACAATCTATATCACCACCAAGTAATAATAGTGGAAAAAGTGAGGACACTGACTTAGTAAAAGAAATTGGTTGTGAGCATAGTATATTAGTAGAGCCACAAACAATTGTAATTGACAAAAACGTGAAAGATTCCTTAGACATAGCGCTCAATACAGACATTACAAATCGCAACATTAATGTCGTACAATCCAATCATAGTGCACTCAATAAAAAAGAAAGAAAACTCAAAATAAATTCTAAAGATGTGAGTATAGATGAAATGGACGTAGTTGGACCTTTTAATACTACAGAAGTTAATAAACCGCAACTGATGCATTCAAGTGAATTTCACGATGTAGTGCTTCCAACAATGGTATCGCGATCTAATACGTCTGTCGTCCGTGGTGAGTGAAGACATCTTTTATCAGGTGATAATACCTTTCATTTTATTGGGCCAAGCATGACTGCTTTAATCAGAATTCAGCCTAAAGCAGTAGTTAGTTGAAGTATTTTCGAGAAAATTGCCTGTACTATATTTGCTTGTGTGGCCTTGTATTTTTTCAGAAAGTAAAATATCAGGTATTTTCTGAAGTTAGAAATGTTTTCTTTTTCAAAAATTGGCGAATATTTACACAGTAGCCTTTTTTTTTCAGAATTCCAGAATGTTCTCGTGTATTTTCTATTTTGGAACAACTCCTAACAGCAACATAAATATCAGAAGAATTCATCTTTAATAAGAAAAAAACACTTAGAATAATTTTGATTCATGTTTGTAGATCTAAGAGATTGTTATAAAAATATTACTGGTATAAAGTTACAGATTTTTATTACTGTAAGAATTACGTTATATCGGTTGTGTTGTGGTCTGTAAAGAGTTAGTAGTTAACATTTTAATATTTTGATACTCTGCGTTTTCACGATTAATTTTAATTAATGCGAGGTATATTAAATTCTTTACCGTTATACTGTAAAAATATAATATTGATATTTTTATTCAATAGTTAGTATTTGATTCTCTTCGTTCTGAATTTAAAATGACTAAATTTAACATAACATAGATTAATCTTCTTAATTAAAATTGCTAACTTAATAAATGTTTACTACCCAGATGCATGCAATCATTGGAGTCTATCTAAAAATATTTAAAACGCTATCATATAGCTTCAACTATGTTTTATTTTGTTAAAAAAATCGATTTGGTTAAATTAGAACTGCTGCTACTTGTGTCGTTCTCAAGCGATTTAGACGCAAGTGCTCGTAGACCGAGGCCACAACTTGCCTTACTGGACCAGGTTACTACAGTCTACTTCCCTATGACTCCTAGTTGTCCACGAGTTGATTGGCCCATTTTAAATGGCACCTTTTGTACAAAGCTAGTTAGATCAGTCGTCCTAAATGATAGAAGAAATAGCAATGGTATGGAACCACTTCTTTAAACTTTTTTTTTTTTAGTATTAATCACCGAACGAAGCAATTCACTTCACACAATCAACTTCACTTGGAGTTTGTTATCTGAAGTACTACACAAAGCTCATGCAAAGCTGTCCTAGGATCGCTCTGTCATCACAGACAGGACTATTGCTGCTAATCAACATGCTCGGTTAGGGATCCACGGCTGAGATATTCCTGCCGCCGTAACGACTATGTTATGGTCCGGATTCGACTTGTACATTATGCCAACACCTCTGCCACGATACAAAGAGAAAGTACTGCAACTCCTCCGACTACTACTACCTCATAAAGTGTCTCTAGGCTGGGTTTTCTGTTTAAGAGTGGCTTTTACAGTTGACGTAGCGTCCCACGTGATGTTAACTTCGTGAAGGCTGAGGCAGAACAAATAATTGTCAAAATACTGAGAATTAGTTAACAACCCCGCATTGGTCCGGGTCCTCTGTGTAGAATAGATCATCTGACGTCCTGACCCACCCAGAAACCAGAACACGGCACTAAGTCGAGATTCAGTCTCCTGGGATGCAGCTATTGGTGGTTGAGTTGTAGATAATAATCGTATCCGCATAATTATTTATGCGATGTCTCGAGCGGAGCACTCTGCACGTCCACAAAAGCCGCGAGGTTAGCAACACATTACGCTATAATAAAAGCTCACGAGTGACGAAGAATCTAACTACCTGAAGGCAGGAATGTGTCAGCTCGAATTTTACTCATTATCGCGATTTTCATTATATTGCGAACATTAAAATTTGCGAACGTCAAGATGGAGGGACCAAGTCTTAGATTCTAGTGAAACATTCATCAAACAATTCTGCCTTAATTCTACTATTTGCTACCTTTGCTCAAAAAATTAGTACCTCATCATAAACATGTTTTTTAATCCAAAAATGTTGGTCCCTCCATCTTGACTTCAATATGGAGGGACCTTTCTAATAGGCTGCTCCTAGAAGTATTTTATAAAATTGATATTTTTCTACCTAAATTCTACCTTTATACAAATAATATGACATGTTCAAAACACAAACAGTTTTTAAAATATCGCCTAAAATAGTTGGTCCCTCCATCTTGACGATTCAATACATAACTTTTTCCGTCCACTGTTTAGTTATTTTTTAACTTTTGAGTGGTCAATATTTTCTACCTAATTTCTACCTTTGATATATGTCATTCTTTTATGAAAAAGAATTATAAGTACTGAGTTATTGGGCTATTTAATATGTTTGTAAATTTCATTGAATGGTTTGTGTTTATTTATATTTTAATAATATTTACTGCATTATTGGATAATTGAGTGACTATTATTTGATACATACTAAAGTCAAATGCACTAAGTTCAGGTCTTAGAAAAAGCGTTATTATTCTAAGGTTCAGGTTTTCTGAACCTTTAAAACAAAACACCATTTTATAGCTTAATAAGTCTGTATAATACATACTTACTAAGATACGTATTATCATCACATCTAAGCAGAACTAAATATATTTTAAAATACTTTCTTATAGTTAAATTCAAGGTAACATACAGGATTAAATTATTTCTATAGTCACTGTCAGGTAAAGGAACATATTTTCAGTACTTTAAATAAAATTCTGTTAGGTACCTACTCTGTACAATTTATTGAACACCTACCACACTCGCACACGAAGGGTTTAGTATATATTACCAAGCTGCGCTGAGGAATCAAATTAATACTATGTATTTGTCCACACTGTTACCACAAGACATTTATGATTATTATAATCATCGTCTCCGTAGTTTTGAATTCACTGAATACTTGCATTTTTTAGGGTGGTTTATTTCAATTAAGAATCAATATATTTTAATTTTTTGTTATTTTCATTACGTGGAAAATGACTGATGAAAGATCAAACAGATATAAAGTGCAAGTGAGATTGGATGTAAATACACGTGGAGACTTGGGTAGTTAAAAATCTCGGGTTTTATCCGAGGGTAATCCCTCCATATTGACGTCAAGATAGAGGGACAAACATTTTTGGATTAAAAAACATGTTTATGATGAGGTACTAATTTTTTGAGCAAAGGTAGCAAATAGTAGAATTTAGGTAGAATTTTTGATGCATGTTTCACTAAAATCTAAGACTTAGTCCCTCCATCTTGACGTTCGCCAAAGTTTCCCATTCAATACCAGGCTCACGCTTAGCGCCAAGCCCTAAATTTCCAATAATAAACGATACACGTGGCGATGAAAGTATTAACATCTATATATTAATACGTGATGCCAACAGCGGGGCTGTTTCTTGCATTCTAAATCTATGGGCTGTTCATTATCTTGTTGTGATGATCACTGAGTAAAGTGTACATCAAATAGCTGTCAAATGACGTGTTTTGTATTTGCCATCGACCATACATCCCAATAGACACCGCTTGTAAGGCAACCAGTTTCTGTCAACACATAAGTGTAAATTGTTCTTATGTAGCTTCTTACATAAAACGATATGAACAGTATCGACCAGGTTTGTGACCTGTAAACATTGCCGCGTTATTGTATAAAAATAGATTTAAAAATGAATGTTAGTTCAATTAAATGGTACGGTAAAGACAGCCGCACCTCAATTCACCGAAAAGATGGTAAAACTTTTCGTAGGTTGATTAAAAATAATAACATTCATAGTTACATTTTAAATTATTTGATGTTTATCGGAGTTCATCATATACTGGTCGGTCATTGTTTGATGCGTGTTTGTATCCCTTTCTTACACATGTGATTTTCAAGCTATCACTTTCGTTTGCATACAGCTAGTGATAGACTAATGTACAAATCTAATTTATCGACATTTTTATTTATTTACCCTCAATAGGATACCGGTACTGTATGTAGGTATTTATGTATTTTATCGATAAATTTAAGCACTGACAGAAACAATATAAAACTTATTACTCTACATACTTTTGAGTTGGCTACTGGATAGTTACTCTTTTTTATGTGAGAAGTCAGCGAACAAGAACACGGCTCTCTTAATGGTAACAGATAATAATGGCCTATATATACCATTGACGTTACAGGTGCGTTGCTGTCCTATAGTCGATATGTAAGGCCTATTG
>NJDD01001152.1:137946-185817 GCA_002245505.1 Calephelis nemesis | reverse complement strand
GAGTTGAATATATTTTTTAGATCATAAATATGTTTCATTTTCTGAGTCTTTAACAATTGATTGCACTATTTATTTATTTAAAACAGAGTAATATCTTTTAATAACAAATAAGCAATAAGTTACTCATGATGGTCCATGGCAGCCTATGACATCGCCATGCCGCAACGCAATCCGACGATTTTAGCGGTGCGACGCCGCAACGCGGTTATGTGTTTAGGCCCTTATAGCCCCTTCGGGTTGGTAAGGGGTTTGACAGACAGACTTTTGCATTTATAGTATTGGTATAGATTACATGGTATATTTGCGCAATTGGCCTAACATCCCGGCCACAGGACCGCGACGCACCTACAACATCTATGATATCTAGAAGCAACGGTTGATCGTTGAGCTCTCAAACAAAGAAATATATTTATCTTCATTAAACTTTTCAAAAAGGTATCAAATCTCAATCAGCAATTAAATTTGAGTTGTTTTACATTTTCAATGCGTTAAAATTATTACTCAATATGTTAATTAAAATCAATAATTATAAAAAAAGCTGCGTCCAATTTTTTCTTGATTCCACGTAAACTCATAAATATTTAAAGACGAAATATATTTCTCAATGGTATCAAACTAATGTAAGCGTTAAGTCTGTAATTAGCAAACAAACGGAGAGCTTGATCACTGGATACTATTAGCTCCAAGTTGGACGGTAAATGAACGAAAGTAATTTAGAACTTTTATAATAAATTGTGTTCTAACGGTGTGGGTATTGGGGATCCTGGACAGTGAGAAATGGGAACACGGGTCATTTGTAAGGACTTGTATTGTTTCCTTGTTGTTTACTAGTTTTCTCTACAAGTTTGTGAAACATAATTTGGACGCAGTGATATTGCATTTAATCGACTTCAATATTATTAAGTCACATACGTAAAAAAAGAAAAACAAGGCATATATAAATATAATTAAAAAAATGTGTGTTTATGTTCACGCGTTAGAAGTTATACTTCTTCGACGTGATAAGATAAAAATCTTTTTAAAAATTTTAACTTTTGCCTTATTTTACATTTGTAGACAAAATGACAGTAACCATAGAAATAAAGAAATATTGTGAATACAGTTATCAGTTCTCACGCAAACATACGTAGATGTCCTTACTTTTACTTTGTTGGTACCTTTTTTTTGAAAAACTAAAATGTTATCTATAGCTAACTTCATCATGTCGGTTTTTCGTGACGGTGTGCGCGCGCATCGTAAAAATTTACCCTCGTCATTTTTCCTAACGCGCCAAAAGAAGTATAACTTCAATAATACTAAAACTAAATCTGCATATAAAATGTTTTTGAAAATAGTTGTTGCTGTGTTAAAAATTATCTGAATCAGTGAACTACGTTCTCTTGTTACCCCATACTCTCTACTTACCGTATGGGTGACCTGGCGTGAAGATATGTACATATAATATGTTAGATTACTTGTACGTTTTAATGTTTCTCTATATTAGGGATGTCAAGTTATTTGATAACTTCACCCTAAATGTTGTTACTTTTGTAATTTCTAAACCACAAAATGTATGACTTGAAAAATCATATTGACAGCTAGTCCAACTCAAATTTTAAATCATAAAAAGAATAAATTAAGCCGGAGTACGCGGTAATGAATTTATATTTTCTATTTTACCTCCTTCAGTGAGCGGGCTAGCTTTAAAAAGTAGGTATCCTATAATCTTCCTCAAATCATAAAGTACTTACCAGCCAAATTTCGTTACGATAAGTTCAGTAGATTCGGCGTGAATCGCGGTCATGATGAAGACAGACAGACAGAAATTATAAAAATGTGTAGCAAAAGTATTACAGCAACCGTAAGTGTCGACCATGAAGGTCATTCACGGATTGAAACATAAAAAATATCAAGATCGGACCAGTTAGTTATAAATTAGGCTTAGTAACGTTTTTTTTGTTTGGATGATATTATAATGAAATTGAAGTCGTTGTAATGAAATTGTAGAGTTAATGGCCATTAAATTATTATAGTCTGACTACATTTAAATGTTACGTTTACAATCTCAATTACTTTACTGTATCATACCTCGACACGAACTGTCTGAAACGTACGTGAGCTTAATTGGTTCGTTTCAAAGTGCACTTACAACTTGGTCTATAGTTCAAAGCTTGACATTAATTTGTAACCGATTGTTGCGTCTTCCTCGTTTAACTAAATGGTGTATGGGATGACTTAAAAACAGTATTGGATTCGGGAGGTTGCTCTGCTGTGGGTAATATAATATAAATACCAAAAGATGACGGTGTAACATATATCGCCAGGTCAGACAACATTCGAATATAGATCCAAATGCATAACTCTTATGCGCTGTTGGTTAAAAAATCATGTTTTTATCAGTGATCTATGAGACGATAAAATTACTAAGCAATTTCAGTAATAACAAAGTCAACGTTGATGGCACTTCATGAAAATAAATTTCCTGTTAATTTGCAATTATCCCGGAACAAATTACCCTATTACTTTGTTATCTGGGATATATCTTGCTACTTGATATAATACAAAATTATTAACGGAAAAAACATGTCCCGTACAATTTCCGAGTTTTTTAAACTCCAACGGAACAGTTAGTAGTTTAAGAGAGAAATAAGTTTCACGTGTCTGTGTGTACGTATCTATTTTTGATGTTGTTGCGATTTTTTTTTATTGAAAGGTTGACATGGTTCTTACCTTCATTGTAGATTATGTTAGGGAATGTAGTAAAATTTTTAATTTTAGTGCTACAATAAAGGACGGAAGGTTGGCTGTGTACTGGCATCTTTGATATTTTCAGCAACGAAATGGTATTACAATCCGGAGACTCGTCTACTTATATGCCCTTAAATCCCTTCATTAATAACACTTTTTTTTTTTTTATGATTCACATAAAATTTCTGAACTTGCAATTTTTCGCCAAAAAAAACGTTACGTATTATGTCGTGATAAAACAGGAAAAATAGTGCGCTATGAATGAATTGGACATACCGGAAGTCAAAAACTCTCAAAATATATCCATCTCCACACAATACATACCACGAAGCTGTTTTATTGCTACCAGCAATACACACATTACTAAACACTCAACGTTCGTTTCTCTTCGTAATCGAAGCATCATCAGTCAACTGCTTCACGAAGGTCGAGCAGATACATTTCTTTCATATCTTTGGGAACGTTTCTTTGATAAGGAAGAATAATCTTCAATATTGATTTCATGCAAGATAGACATTGGATTTAGGTATTTCATTTTGTAATATTGAATCCAGTACTAGCAAATAATTAAAATTTAGTTTGGAAAAAAAAAGTGTAAAATATACAATTTGATTCCAATTTATAACTATCCATCAGTTCAAAATTATGTGTGTATAGGTTACTGTTGTCTCTTATTATCAGGAGACCAATTACCCGTTAACATTCAATCGAATAGGTAACTTTTTGGTTAATAGAGAGGGCAACATTCTTAAAAGAATGCTTAATAAGCAAAGTGGAGAATTAAAATCAAAACGTCTCAGTAATACGTTTTAGTTGAAAGCCGTCATGGGTAGTCAAAAGTGAATGTTTGAAAGCACTTTAGACGATAAAGTTCTGTTTTATGAGCAACTAGTGGTAGTGAATACAAAATGGAAAAAGAGAATTTCAAATAAAACTGGAATTTAATATAATTCAAGCGCTGTAAAACTGTAAAAACCCGACACCATTTTCATTTTGTTATGCAGAGAAACATAAAACAGGTATTTTTAAATATTTTCACACCAACTCCCTTGTGAAGTAGACAGAGGATCTAGAGAACCGTCTTTAATTTGTTACAGCAATTTATAGTATTATTTTTTAATTTATTACTGCAACTAGAAAAAAGTTACTAGCTTTTGACGATTCCGAGCGTATGCCAACATTGTTATACGGAAGCGATAGTTGGATATGTCAGAAAAAAAACATGAGAGTGTGGTAGATATGGATATGAGCGCGACGGAAAATTTGTGGTGTAACTCTCACTGACCTCATTCGTAACAGTGAGATCCGAGAAAGAGTGGGATTGAAAAAAGTGTTGATGTTAAAAGGCGGAAAGGAATTATCCGCTGCTTCGGTATTGTGGACGAAATGACAGATGAAAGATTGACAAAGCAGATGTACAATAAGAATGTAGTGAAAATTATGGACGTTGGTACCCGGGTAGATTTAGATTGATATTTTACGATCAAGTCGATTGGGTATCATCCGAGGGTGGTTTCAAGAGTCTCGGAAACCGGCGTGCTGGTATAAAAAGGTTAATGAATGTGGAGAAAGACGGAAATGTCTGCAATACTCTTTGCTTACCCCGTAACAGACTTGGCGTGAACACATATAATATATATATATACTCGTATATATATATGAAAGTACCTTGAGTTTTTTTTAGTTTGATCTTCATGAGTAACTGTCTTTTTATGTTATAGGAAGGCAAACAAGCAGACGGATTTCCTGTTGGTAAGAAATTCACGCCGCTTAGAGATACCAAAGGTGGTAATGGTGCGTTGCCAACCTGAGGGATGTTAGGCCTCGAGCAAAAGTAAGTTTACCGGCTACCTTACCCTCCGAACCGGAACACGTCATAACGTTATGGCGGCAGGAATAGGCAAGGCGGTGGTACCAATCCGGGCGAGGCGCTGCCAAACTCTACCACTTAGTCGGATGTCAAGGTGCTAGTTATGGTAAGCCTATGCTCGGCTTTTACAAGCTGCCTGGCAGGAAGGCAGATGGTCTATTCTACAAAGGAGCCCGGACCAACACGGGGAAATGTGATCTATTTCTTTGATGTATTTATAATTGTAATAAAATGTGGTGTGTTGTCATATATATAAAAAATAGAGTGAATTACCATTTTAATTTTTGAAGTATTTATGTAATCGTAAAGCGGTTTAAAGAATACATACATAATATTGTATATAAATCTCGTGTAACAATGTTTGTCCTCAATGGACTCCTAATTCCTAAACCACTTAACCGATTATAATAAAATTCGCACACCATGTGCAGTTCGATCTAATTTGAGAGATAGGATAGCTTATATCTCAATTTATGGTAAAAAAACACCATCCGAGCAAAGCCGGAACGGACAGCTAGTATCTATATAAGTATTCAATGTTAAATATATTTTCTAAATAATTCATGTCACCGTAAACGATAGCAAAAAGAATATAAATAAATTAAAGATGTGAGCTAAAAATGTTTTTTAACAGACAAAGACTAACAGCCGCACTCAGAGATGTTCAGAGATTATCTTACAATCAGTCTTAGCCCCACTCAGCGATGTCAATTATCTTGTAATTAGTCATTAATTCGAAATTTCTAAGGGATCGTACCTGTCACGTCAAGGAGACAGGTCTAACGCTGAACCACTGTAAAATTTCGTTTAATTTATTAAATTATTTAATAAAAATGTAGTCTTAAGTGCGCTAGGTGTCTCTGTCATATTCACACATTACAACTACGTAGCATTCCAATACCATTGCATTTATTGGCTATGCGTCGGATACGACCGTCCCTGAGATTAAGAAGGTCCCGTCACGTAATATGGGATTCCGACAATTATTGCGATTATTATGAAGTCCACGGTTCAGACAGACGCAAAACTAAGTTTAAATCCTAAATTTTAGGGTTGGCTGGAAGAAATCTGTAGACCTAGAGATAAGCCCACCTTTTGTGCATTTCTGTTTATCACTGTCCATATTTTAAGTCATAAATTGTACAATAAAGAATTAAATAAATAAAATAAATAAGTTTACATCCAGTGCTTAAAACCGTCTAGATTATCTACCACAACGCTGATGACGAAAATATTTTAAAAATGTCTTGAATCGAATGATTCCCAGAAAATATGAACGGAGAGAGTCGCCAACTTGAGAGATTGAAATTTCCTTGTTTATTTTTTGAATAAAAAAATCAATCCTACGTAGCGCTTGAATTCAAGCTTCCTCCCTCCCAAAAACAGTAACGTACTAGGTGTCTCCCCCTATTGTAATACGAATTATTTGAACTCTCCTAATCTCTCTGACCTATTTGCTTCTTACTATGGTGGCAAGCAAAATACATTAGTTTAATATATTTCAGAGCAAACAAATACGACAGACGTCGAAGGCTAAAATGATTTCGTTCCAGACTTAAGTAAATATACTTAAAGGACATTAATTTCGAAAACATTCAACAAAATTTAATGATATTTTGTAGTAAGAAACAAAATAAGTAGGTAGAGAGGCAACCACGAGTAGCCGATCATACCAGCATGTCACGGAGTCAGTTAAAAAACTGGTATGATAAAAATAGGGGTTGCACTCCTTGAGTGCCGACAGAAGTGAAAACTTAAATATTAACGTTGTACATTTTTGATAGTTTGGAATGGTTATTACGATATGGCACGAATTACTTGAATTATCAGTATGAAAATACTATCATTTATGTGGTGGAATACAATATTCATTTCTTGCACTATAGTACACAAACATGACAACAGGAACATTCGCGCAAGCGAAGTCGTCTTACAAATTTTTGTCTTACAAATCAGGTCACGTGGCCTGAAGCTAGTTTAGAAGTTTTTATACTTTTTACCCATTTCAAAAAAGTGCACCACGCCGCTAAAGAAGTTTTCACTTCAAACATTTTCTACGAAACAAAACATAATATGATTGTTATTTGCTTTTACGCAATCACTTGTGAAGATAGGCACCAGTCAATTTGTAATAAACTAAGAAGTTCTCGTGGTTTCTAGCGAGAAATAAAAGTGAGTGTCGTTATCTAGGTGTGGGGTGTGATCTCGGGGGACTGCTGTAGATAAATCCCGATACATGTTGTCTTTGTGGTTCCAAGGTTTTTGATATCCCTTGACACTGGCACAATATACAAACGCCGTTTGCGTTCAAAAGAATATCGGCTTTATAAACCGAATCGAAAAAAGGAGAAGGTTGTCAATTCGACTGTATGTTTTTTTAAATATTTCTTACACCATTACTTCGCATATTAGGAATGAATTCTGATAATTATTTTTTTATAAAATAGGAAATTTCAAATAGTTCAGAATTGGTCAGATATAAATTTTATTACGATCCCACAAGTGGTTTTTAATAGGTGGTGGTGGCAATTATTCGTCTAATGAGATTTTTAGAGTGTTTTAGAAAGATAGACTAGATGTTTTAGAATTATACGTTATTATGAATATGTGTTGTTTACATTAATGATGAAACTTAAAACTAAAAGTAGAATGTTAATAAATTTATGTGGGACTATTTTGGAAACATTCGCTGTTTTTGGTTGGTTTTAATCGCTTCTGTTGTCTAGTGGTTCAGTTGATGGACTTGACTGCATGAGGTCCCGGGGTTTGAATCCCGGGTCGGTCAACAAAAAGAAAATTGGGTTTTCCAATATTCTAATAAAAAAAATGTTGCACGGAATTGGAAATGTGCCCGGTTGGCGATGGGCTTGCCACCTATCACATTGAGGGACTTAGTGTTTTGGAATAGTCGTGGGTGCCCTGGTTGTGCCTCTGCCTACTTCTTCGGGGATATGGGCGTGAAGACATTTTTTTCCGCTGTTTTTAAAAAAAAACCAGATGGCGACTTGGTACTTATTATTATAATTTTATAATATATAAATATGTAACAGCAGGAGTAGGTTTTTCGTTTTACCACTCTTAATTTTGTGTGTTCGATAGTATAAATAGAAATGTGTAAAAACGGTGAAAATTGTAAAATATATAATTTAGCACAATCAACTTAAAAAAATTGTATTTTACCACATCGTAATAATCCTTAATGATAATGCATTATTAAATGTAACTCAAAACCCAATTGTCATATCATGCTAAAATTAATATGGACGGACTCATTAGCTTCCTTTGGAAACAATGACTAATGAAGCTGTAGTCGGTTTTTTCTTTTTGCAGTTTAAGTGAATGTCTAAATAAATATCTTCAAGCTAAAGTTTTATGGCGTTGGTAGAAAGTATCGAGTGCCATATTTCACCTCTGTGGTCTAGCGGTACAGGTGTTTGACTTGACTACATGAGGTCCCGGGTTCGAATCCCGGGACGGGCAACAAAAAGAAAATTTGGTTATTCCAATTTTTTTAATAAAGAAAACGTTCCTCGGGATTGGATATGTGCCCAGTTGGCGATAGGCTTGCCACTTATTACATTGTGGGACTCAGTTTCATCGGCTAGTCTGGCCTATTGTGCAAGTACTACCAGCTACCCTATTACTAGTAACATTTTCCACCCTCTACTATAATAAAATCTAAATTAATTGTAGTCTGCGTGATTTTTGTGCATAAGCTATATTACAGTAAAGTTTCATCTAAATACCTCTAGTAGCTTTCGCGTGAGAGACTAACAAACACTCATCCATCCTCAAAAAAAAAAATCCAGCATTAATAATGTAAGTAGGATAGCATTGAAAAAAAATAGTAGTTTCGAGTTTGAGCTAAAAGAACATTATCTCTTACATAAAGAGATAATTGAAACGGATCGTTAGTTTTAGAAGTTAGTTTGTAGTTCCAACCTTACTACTAAATTTCCATTCAGTCTATTCAACAGATTAAGCTCAAACTTTGGGTCGGACGACAGTGGCTTAGTAATGTCATTGAATTCAAGATGGCGACTACGTATTATTTTCAATGAATCTTAAACATCTCTACAATGGGTAATATTTATCGTAAGTAAATAATATTCACACAATAGGTACAGGACCTTACACTGGTGGTAGATGTTGTGCAGCAATTTGCCTGATTTGTAGTAAGTAAATAATATTTACACAGAGTTACAGGACCTTACACTGTGGTAGCTATTGTGCAGCAATTTGCCTGATTTGTAGTAAGTAAATAATATTCACACAATAGGTACAGGACCTTACACTGGTGGTAGATACTGTGCAGCAATTTGCCTGATTTGTAGTAAGTAAATAATATTTACACAATAGGTACAGGACCTTACACTGTGGTAGCTAATGTGCAGCAATTTGCTTGATTTGTAGTAAGTAAATAATATTTACACAAGATGTAAAGGACCTTCCTTACACTGAGGTAGATACTGTGCAGCAATTTGCCTGATTTGTAGTAAGTAAATAATATTTGCAAAGAGGTACAGGACCTTACACTGGTGGTAGATACTGTGCAGAAATTTGCCTGATTTGTAGTAAGTAAATAATATTTGCACAGAGGTACATGACCTTACACTGTGGTATATACTGTGCAACAATTTGCCTGATTTGTAGTAAGTAAATAATATTTACACAGAGGTACAGGACCTTACACTGTTGCAGATACTGTGCAGCAATTTGCCTGATTTGTAGTAAGTAAATAATATTTACACAGAGGTACAGGACCTTACACTGGTGGTATGTATTGTACAGAAATTTGTCTGGGAGTTCACAGTCTTACTAACTTCTATTTTATGTGAGAGATCAGAATCAAACGGCTCTCCTGATGATATGAGGAGATAACCGTAGCCTATGGATATTATAGGTGCATCGCTGTCTTTTGCCCAGAATGTAAGATAATAGACTGGAACTTTAAAGAGTACTTCAAGTAGTTGCTACACAGAACTCGACCGCTAGTGGTCTAATCGATAACTAGTGGTCACGCATTGGTCGAAATTCGACAATAATCAATTTGAATATCTTTTTGATAAGAACGCCATCTTCATTTATCAAGACCAAGTACTTTGTTTTTAAACTTTAGGAACACAGTTTGTGCGCCATCTGTAATCTTTTATCAATAAATCGTTAAAATGTTTGTTTGTGTGTGCCAAATGCATGGTAGTATGTGTAGGTAATATTATGTTTGACTCAATGCACTTCATAAGCATTACTATTGAAAAATGTTAGTTTTTGCACTTCTACTATACACAAACTATAGCTGTGCGAAATTTCGTACTCCTCCGTCTTCGCAATTTTCGTGAAAAGGGGTTCAAAGTTTTTGCTTCAGGTATAAATGTTATGATAATTCGTTTTTAAACTACCAGGCAGAGAGGCTTATTTACCAAGGGGCCCGAACCAAAAAGGAACAAATAAGGAAAAATAATTGATATCCACACAACAGTGATAGTATTCGACAAAAGTATTTGATACTTCGCTAGATGATATCCGATCTCGATACGTATGTAAATAAATCGATTTATTTGCAAATAGCTAGCTCCAAGCCGGAGTACTGACAGATTAAATAAAACTTCTGTACACGAACTGGGAAATAACTTGACCGCATTTATTTGGTGAGGAAAGAACGGTTGTTTTAATTGTATCATTTTATTGATTTGTAGTTTGAACTTATAAGTAAAATAAAGAAAATATTCATCTTACAAAAACAAATAAGTAAAAGCTTAATTAAATATGCGTGGATAACGTGGCACCATGTTATTTGTCGAGAATCCAATTTATTAAATGTTTAAAAAAACGTGCGTTCAACCAGTGTTTAGTTTTTTTTTTAAATAACGTCGGGAACAGAATTCGAGACCAGACGTACTTAGTGCCAACACTAGACGCAGTGTACTAGACAGAGGGGCGACTTCATTTTTTTCTAAAATATTACAATGTATTTAACAAATATGCTTCGCATATCCAGTTGAATACATACTTTCGGAATGGTATTTCGGAATTTTTCACATAACTATTTCATACAAAAATTCCTGATGTATGTAGGAGGATCATTGATTTGTACAAATTTATTGCGTTCAAATGATTTCGAAACGGAACTCCGTAACAAACTTCCGAATGCATGTGGTGAAAGCTTTGAGAATTAAACCAACATACTCAAAGGGCGAAAGCTAAAAAATCCCAAATAAACCCCTCTATAAAGGTTCCATTACAGTTATTAAGAGGTGTTTCTTGATACTCTGTACCTGCTCATTATGTCGTTGGTCCGGGTGGTTAGCGTACATGCTTATCTCTACCAACAACGCTCGGTTCCGAATCTTGAGGAGGGCAGGTATTTATGAGATGAACAGTAAGATTTTTTTCCGGGTCTGCGTGTTGAATTTATTCTGATATATTATATTTAATCGTTTCTATAATAATAAATATCCCTGGATAAGTCATACAAATTGAATCTAATCCCAAAGTAAGGAAATTATACGCTTGTGTTATGGGTGTTAGCCAACGATTGTAACCCACAGAAATAATTAAATAGAAACCAGAATAAATTTATTAAACACCAAGACCTGGAAATGCAAACATCTAAATGTTCATCACGCAAATGCCTGCCTGCGTCGGGAATTGAACCCGAACCTCACGGTTGGTCGATGTAGTTAGGCGGTTCTATGTCTTAGAATCGTTGACTAACACCCAAAACAGAAGCATATAATTATGCTTACTTTGGAGCTAGATTCAATTTGTCTAACTTTTTCAGGAAGATTTCCTTATTATTGTTACCAAGTTGGTATCGCAGAAGTAAAGGACACTCATCAAATAACATACTGATAAATAATCAAAGAGATATTGTCAGGAGCGAACATCACAAAGAAAACGTTTGCGAAGTCTATGGACAAGAAATCACTCAACGCTTTGTATCTTTTACGAAGCTAAAGTTTAGAAACACACATATTTCGTATTTTCTTCATACTTCGCTAATGGATGGAACATCGGGAACACTCAGAATAATCCTTCAACAGTAAAAATAATGTCTAATGCTGGGATCGTTAAATTTTCATTGTATTACTAGCTGATTTTGGAATATATTTTTTTGTTTATTTTTAACAAATTCCAAGAAATGATTAGTTATTATGTTCGACTTTAATATTTTTTATAAAGGATTAACATCGATTTCTCCGTCATTTCTGAACCGATTAAAAAAAAAGTTTTTGAAAGAACGTACTTTCGATATACGATGGCAATGGGACGTCACCAAGTTTGGATAAATGTAATCCCAGGGCAATCGAGAAAATACTTAATTTTTGTGTACGTAGATGAGTTACTTAATGAAATCGAAGTCCGTCTTTTGCTGTTTTTCTTCACTTGTATTATAGCAAAAAAAAAGAAAAGCCAGAATGTCTTTAAGTAAGTTGATTACGTTCTCTGTTTTAGAGCTTATTAAAAATATGCAATAATACTTTGTTGCGACAAGTAAGATCCTATTTTATCGCAGCACTCAGAAATAATGGTTTCCTCTTCAATTTCCTTTTTAATAACAACGACGATGTATCCCTTTCCTTTCGTTTAAAATACGTACTGGTTCATAAATAAATATAATAGGTATATTTTTATGTGGCCACCCACTCAAATAATAATAGGAGCAAAAGGAAAACTGGCTAAGTGCAAGCAGAACTCATTCAAGTTGCGTAGTAAATGTCAAAATGCGATAAACTATGATATTTATTACTAAGCGTTAAATACGCAATCAAATATTGTTATCTACAAAAAACTGTCCAACTTTGGCCTACTGCGCTTAGTTCAAAAACTAGACTTTTTTTTGCTCTTATATAAAGTGTTGATTTTTGGTTTATATAAATTTTCCCAGGAGGCACAGAATTGTAACTTTCTTTTTAGTTTTGGGTGTGACCGTCTTCCATTCAAATAATTTGCATCTTTTTTCTTTTTTTTTAATTCTTTTTAATAAATCTTCTTTTGCAAAACCGAACACAAAAATGTTCAAATGAAGTCATGAGCCGTCATAATTAGTCATGTCAGGGTATTGAGTAATCCTTACATAAATTCATCGAGTGAAATTTGGCCGTATCAAGAAAACACACAATGCACTTATTTTTGCATGAGTTGACCTATTTACTTGTGTAACTGAAATACTAATTACAAATATGTATAAATAAATAACACGTACAGAAAATTCCATTATGAGGAAAAAAATGTGCCTGTTTTTACTTTTAATCCCACCAAAACTCCATTAAAAGGTTTTCAATATTTCAAAAGCCGATGATATAAATCCATATATATACATCAAAACAGGCACTATAAAATGTAATCGATGATTCTAAAAGCTGTCCATTATTTTAATGGAAAACTCCAATAAAATCCGATAAACCTTCGACAGGTTCCATTTTTAACGGAAAAAAGTTTTATTCAATTAAGGTTTTAAGCAAAAAATTCAGTATAAAGTGTTTCAAGTTATGATTAATGCTTTGAAAATATAATGGTGTTGTACAAAGAGGCTGGAGTGGGGGTCGAGATCTGGCTGAGCTTTGTATTTAGGTAAAGTGGAAAAGAACCCTCCTGACTCAGAAATGTTTGATTTTTATTTATTTTCGCTCTATTCAAACTAAATGGATTAAATGTTTTCTTTCTTTTTAATCTTCGCCGGAAAATAAGGGGCGTTACAAGTTTCATGTGTGAGGGCCTACGGTACTATAACTTTTATACCGACGTTACATGTTTGATGTGTTTTTTTGTGTGTATGTATCATTTTTTTGTGTTATTTCTAAGACCTGATCGAGATGGATTTTAGCTACATTAAGTTGTACGTTTTGTAACCCCCGATGGTTATTAAATTTTATTAATTTTAATATTATTTTCTGAGACGTTTTTTTTTTAAGTTATACTTCTTTTGGCGCGTTAGGATGAAATGATGAGCGCACACCGTCATGAAAAACCGACATGATGAAGTTAGCTATAGATAATATTTTAGTTTTTCAAAAAAAGGTACCACCAAAGTAAAAGTAAGGACATCTACATATGTTTGCGCGAGAACTGACAACTGTATTCACAATATTTCTTTTTTTCTATGGTTAGTGTCATTTTGTCTACAAATGTAAAATAAGGCAAAAGATAAAATTTTTAAAAAGATTTTTATCTTATTACGCCGAAGAAGTATAACTTCTAACGCGTGTACACACACAATTTTTTAACTTTTTCTCTTATTTATAAACATAAACTACGGTCACCTCTGTGGTCTAGTGATCATTTTGGTCAGCGTACATGAGGAGACGGGCTTGATTCCTGGGCCAAACAATTTAAATGTATTTTTCAATTTTCTAATAAAACAGACTTTGCCCGGGATAAGATAAGTGCATGGTTGGCAAAAGGTTGGCCACTTATCACATCTTCAGATAATCGCCTTACTTGGCCAGTAATAATTTACAAGCTAATCGCCATAAATGAATGAATGAATTAATTAACTCTTTATTGTGCACAATTAAACTTATTATAAGTAATTATGGCGAGTAATAATTTACAAGGCGGTATGGTTTCACAGCGATCCCACTACTACCACAGCCTTACCTATTCCTACCACCATAATGTCAGTGTTTGCCGTTGACGTGTTCCAGTTCGGAGGTTAAGGTAGTCGGTAAACTTGATTGTGGCCTAACATCCCGGCCTCAGTTTAACAACGCCCGATTAGCCATTTGGTGTTTCTAGACGGCGAGAATTTCTTGCCATCAGGAAATCCGAACGCTGGTTTTCCTTTTAATATCATAAAAAACTGAACCGATTTTGATGGTTCTGTTTTGGTGAGAGGAGTCATGATTCCAATCCTACATAAATTTTATCATGATTGTCAAGGATATCATCGAGGTACTGAAAATTTCATGCATTATTGTTCGTCCAAAACTACTAGTCGGATTTTGATGAAGTTACTATGGGACTATCACGGAATCATTAGCTAACTTTCGGAAAAAATGTTATCAAATAGTGAATTATATCACACGTGCTAAAATTATTAATCAAAAAATATAAAATACGAATGTGAAAGGATGTAGGTACCAGGGGTAGAAGAACCGAACCTACATCGATCAAGCGGATAAGAGAATCAAATATGTTTTAAAAACCTCACCGTGAAGATATGCGTATAACCAGGTGATATATTCCAGCAACATTACTACATAGTACAAAACAAAGTCGCTTCCTCTGTCCCTATGTCCCTTTGTATGCTTAAATCTTTAAAACTACGTGATGGATTTTGATGCAGTTTTTTAAAATAGATAAAGTGATTGAAGAGGAAGGTTTATATATATATATATTTTATACCCGTGCAAAACCTTGGCGGGCCTCTAGTTTATTATATTTAAATAGCAATTACCATAAATCAGAGAAAAAACTAGTTCACGTACAATTCTGAGCAGGTAAGGAAGAATAATGAACCAACTACGAGCCCGAGGATTTAAAAACTGTCAGAGCAAAATAAATGTGTTTTAATGCAGCTTGTTTACGTCCTCCGGTTATTTCGTCGTTTTTTACCGTATTGTGTTCGCACTAAGCTATATATATTTCACAGATTTTTTAAGGGAAATATTGTAGACGGGACTTGAACTTAGGAGTTTAACGTTATATTAAATTTTATTTTTCCTTTCTAAGAATAAGGTCAAGTTATAGAAAGTTTGAAAAACTGCTCACAGAGAGCGTAAGATGTCCAAGACGGAGAGACAATTAAACCGAATCTTACTAAATATATTTTTCGGAAAACCGGACAGGTTCCTAATAGATATACCACCTATAAGATTCTTGGATTAAAATTTAGTTATTTTTTCTCTACCTATCTCATCGGAAATGCGAGCGTAAAGTTGAAATTTGAAATACAAATTTTAAATGACACATTTTAAGTTTTATTTTATGAATAAATCCAATTCATTTATACTATATTTTTTTAAATCTTATGTGCTTTTTGGAGGTAAGGGAAGGCTGAGTCAAAAATAATATCTCACCAGGGAATAGAGAGTTTTCGCAATCGTCGTATTCCAGCTTGAAGGGTAAACTACTCTCTACACCAAAAGAAAGGTTTAAATGTTGTTGTTACCTAAGAAATGCTACTTACATATAAATATCTTCACGCCAAATCTGTATCGAGTGCCGAATGTCAAGATTTCTCCTGTAATCCCGACAAGAAGGCAGATGTACAATCGGGCCCTGGTTGGCTACAAGTAACTGAAGACTAGGTTTAATGTGATAGATGGCAAGCCTATCGTCAACAGGGCACGTATACAATCCCGAGCAATGTTATTTTTTATCATAAAATTGGAAAACCACATTTGCATTTGTTGCCCATTTTTAAGATCGAACCCGGGACCTCATGAACTTTAGTCCGACACCGGAGCGCTAGTCTACAGAGGCCAACATTCATTTCAGAAGAACAGAATGAACTATGTACATTTGCCTTGACGTATGTAGCTTTCCACAAAAGTTTAGTAAAAGCTCGCTAACCGACTATACCAAAAGTTCTAAGCACAACTTCAGTTATAGCTCCGTTATAAATCCTGTTTTAGAAGGCTTAGCCGTTGCCCGTCCTGGAGTCATTTAGGTTCCTGTCTATATCTATATTCCTGTCTATATCTATATTCCTGTCTATTAAAAGATAAATGTTGTTTTACGAATAATCCTAATTTAAATTAACTAGCTGCCCCGACGAACTTCGTTCAACTCAATCAGTTTGTATTGAAAAAATTAAAATGTTGATTTTTCTAGTTTTGTGGCAATTGAACGGGATATGACCATCTCCTGGTTCTAAGTTGGTACAGCCGTTCTTTAGTTACAAATAGTGTAACTAACATGACTTTCTTTTACATGTATATAACGTTAATAATATAACGTACTAAGTACCTACGCAGCTACGGTAGAAAGATAAATAATAAATATGACTTTATTCATCAGTTACTTAAGGGATTATATAGGTTACTTTTACCATACATGGAGTATGCTAAAATACGTCGGCAGTATTATGTATTTTTTATACAAAGCAATCATGGATCTTGGTGACAAAAATACACAAGATTAACATGAATATGCTTTATAAGACTAGTGTTTCCAAAACACGATTCAATTCACTTTGCTCGATAGAAAAAAATCAAAAAAGATAAGTGTTTTAGTTTTTATACTTTTTTCCAAATTACTTTTATAGTGTTAAAAATAGTGATTTGTCGCTTAAAACTTTTACTTTAGAGCGCAATATTTCATAGTAATCATGGAACGGGGGAGTGCGGCGATTGGCTTCTCAGGCTGACTAAGTATGGGGCCTTAAATCTCTATGCCGTTTTATTAATTGTTGAATGTTATTTACTTCATAGATAGAATGTGCGCTAGCCTGGAATTGTTTTCATGGCTTATGATAGCAAACAAAGACATGGTTTTATTGATGTTTAAAGGCAACTTAAAGTTAAGATCATTTGTAGCGCAACTTCTTTAAATATACAGATAGATAGATAGAAGAAGAAGAAGAAGAAGAAGAAGAAAAAGAAGACGTATGTTCACGCCCATATCCCCGAAGAGGTAGGCAGAGGCACAACCATAGCACCCACGACTAGCCGAAGACACTAAGTTCCACAATGTGATAGGATCCCGAGCATTTTTTTCTTATTACAAAAACGGAAAAACCCAAATTTATTTTTGTAGCCCGACTCAAGATTCGAACCCGGGACCTCATGCAGTTAAGTCCAACAACTGAACCGCTACACCACAGAGGCGAGATAGATAGATAGATAGATAATGCATAAGTTTTTTCTCTTCTGAAAATTGAAAAAAAATCGTAAAACTCTATGAAATGTTCCAGAATCAGTATACGCTAGCTAAAAATAATAAGCGACAAATTTTTTTTTTATGTTTTATGTAAAACAATAGCAAACAAGTACTGTGCTCTCCTGACGGTAATGTTGATACGATATTGTAGGTGTGTCCCTGTCTAGTGGCCAAGGTGTTGGATCTGTTGAGCAAGTCTACAGGCTACCCTACCATCCAGACCGGATTATAATATTCATTACGGCAGCAGGAGTAGGTAGACTCTACCCGACCAAGTTGCAGCTTGACAGTCTATCTGGTCTTGTTGGTAATGATCTA
Source organism: Calephelis nemesis (assembly GCA_002245505.1). Classification (NCBI taxonomy): domain Eukaryota; kingdom Metazoa; phylum Arthropoda; class Insecta; order Lepidoptera; family Riodinidae; genus Calephelis; species Calephelis nemesis. Next base: position 168,077 of record NJDD01001152.1, on the reverse strand, counting down.
TTTAAACTTTGCTCGGCTCTGAGCTGCCAGGGTTAAGGTAGTCTGTTTTTCACAGGATTCCTAGACAGGAACATTTTAATCGTCTCCAAAAAGCGGATGTTTTCAATTTGATTGTGGTTTGTTTTTTTTTCTGTTTGTTCCACAATAACTCGACCAATAACGAACGGTCCTTTTTTCAAAAGCCTACAGTTCAAATTTTTTTCAAAATCCGATAAGTGATTTCTGAATTTTACTCAACAATTTATATTTTTATATACCTTAAACATTCCTCAAAGTTTTGTAACTGGAGTTTCTTTAAATTAAAAAGATATATATTTTTATGTAAAAAAATAATTCTGAAGTTTCATGACAAGTTTTTGTAATGAAATTAAAAATATCTGTTTATAGCGTATACTAAAAAAACAGTCATCAGATTATATTGAAATTTCTAAGGGACCACCTCGGTGATACGACATAATATCTTTCGAAAAAGGAGTAATGAAATTATAGTTGTTTTATGCAGTTTTACCGCGCTTATAAAATAATGCATTTAACTAAACTAGTGGTCGACCGTTGGTCGAAATTCTACCATAATACATTTTAATATCTTGTTGATAAGAACGCTATCTTCATTTCTCAAGACCAAGTACTTCGTTTCCAAACTTTTAATTGCGTCATCTGTGATCTTTTATCTTTATCATCAATATATTTGTTTGTGTGTGTCAAATGCATGGTAGTGTGGGTAATGTTTTATTTATTGATTTAATGTACTTTGTAAGCATTATTATTGAAATATATTATCGTTAAACGATTCGCCTACACATAAACTATAATTGTGACAAATTTTATGCTCCCGCGTCCGCGCAATTTTCATAAAAAGGAGTCCAAAGTTTTGGAATCAAGATTAAAACTAAAATTCTCCAATAAGAATAAGCAAGTCGTGAGTTTAATATCATTTGACTACTTCTATTCGGATACTCGGATTCTAAAAATAAAAGTTCAGCGTAATATCGGACTTCGTCGTAAAAGATCCATAAAGACAATAGTTGCCATTGCAGAGCTGTGATGGCTGCATTAATGTTAGTAATTGCAACGTTTTAGTATCTTCTATTTTGTTGAAATTCTGAAACTCTTCGCTTTATTTGGGCAGAGTTTTCCAAACTGTGGTACGCGATTTGAACAGAGATATTGAGATCAAAAATATATCGCAGTGGGAATAAAAGTTTAAATTGTGTTGAGTTTTTAAATAAATATTTAGAATGATACTTTATTAAATAGAAGACAGTATAAAATTCTAAAAAAACAAGAAATGCAATTACTATTTATGATTTAAGAAAATGGGGATACGTTACTGTGTATTAGAAATATCTAGGCTCCAAACAAGTACTCTCTTTTCTATCCCCTATTCGTAGTTATTTGTATTCTTTACTATTATCTCTAAATCACTTTCCTTTAGAGACAACATGTTATACCTAGTGTAAAAGATTTTCTTGCAGATAGCTATAATGATAAAATATTTGTAATAACTAGTGGTCGCCCGTTGGTTGAAATTCGGCCATAATAAATTTTAATATCTTGTTGATAAGAACGCCGTCTTCATTTCTCAAGACCAACTACTTTGTTTCCAAACTTTTGTTTATGTGTGTAAAATGCATGGTAGTGTGGGTAATGTTTTATAAATTATTAATTTAACGTAAGTACTTAATAAGCATTATTATTCGAAAATATTAGCGTTCTATACTTCTCATAGTCATAAACTATAAATGTGCCAAATTTTATGCTCAATTTTCTGTGCGATTTTAGTAAAAAAGGGTTCAAAGTTTTGGCATCACGCATTAATATATAGATAACAATTTGTTAGAAAATATCGAACTGTCAATTAACCAAGGTGGTTTGTAGAGAGGGTTAAATTTATGCTTTATATGTTGAGTGGAAAAAGTGCTTAAGAAAATTACAGGAAAATGGAGTACAACAATACTTATGGTTTTCCATACAAACTGTTAGTAACTATTTATGTCAAGCGATATGAATTTCAGCTAGGGAAGAAAGGTTCTCGAGTGGCGGCCCCGCACCGGAGGACGTAGTGTTGGACGACCTCCCACCCGGTGGACTGATGATCTGGTCAAAGTCGCGGGGAGTCGCTGGTTACAAGCGGCTGGTTATCGTGACTTGTGACGCTCTTTGGGGGGGGAGGCCTATGTCCAGCAGTGGACGTCTTCCGGCTGATGATGATGATATGAATTTCACTGAGTCGGGTTGTTTTTTTAATATTAAAATATTTGCATACCACTAAGTGTTAAAATATGTTAGAATGCTTAAAGAACTTTTTAACATCTTCTGAACACACTTGTTTCAGAAATAAATATTTTTCGTTTATTTTCATAATTTTTAATGAAACGATACGTAATACTACTATCGTCCGTCCAGTCTGACGGTAACGAACCAACTAATTAAATGGTCGCATTAATTAATATGGTTGAGTGATATTGCTTTAGTAAATTGAAACCTGGAAGGTCAATTATGTTGCTGTAGCTTAGCCATACGAAATAATTAATGATGCTATGAATGTTAAATCGAGTTATGTTTAGTGATCAGTGTAATGAGTTAAATGTAACAAAATTAAACGTAAAGTTTTACTAGTAAGGGGGTTAGTTCTTAGTCCTGCAGTCTGCAACAATAGATGCTACTATCGTGTTCCGGTTGGGATAGTTTTTTGTATTTAGGAAACGCATTTAATCAGATCAATTAATCCAAAAGATGGTAGTGGTTTTTCATTTACATTGAAACCATCGCATTTTAATTACTAACATTGTTAAATATTTTACAAACATACTTGTCTTCACGCCAAGTATCTCGCGGGGTAGGCAGAGAGTATCAAGTGCTAAATGTAGGATTTTTGAAAACCTGTCTAGTTTCCCCTACATTAAATCTTTTCATTCAAACACGCTAGCTTCGGAATTCTTAAAACCACCTTCAGATAAAACCCGTGCGATTTAAATGTTGTTATTTAGCCAATGTTTGAACTTAATCCTATATCTACATGCATATCAAATATGATCAAAATCGGTCCAACGGAATTAGCCATGAAAGCATAACAGACCGTCTATCGCATTTAAAATATTTAGTATGGAGTTTGAATATACCATATCGTTAAATGTTTGTTATTATTTTTTGACAAAACAACAAATAAGTACACGGCTCTCCTTAAGAAACGTGGCCTTAAGACAGTGTCCATGTAATAGGTGTCCAAGCACTGTCACTAGAATAGGTAAGGCGGTCAATCCTTAACTGGACAAGTGGCTGCAATACACTTTCTGGATATTTCTATTTTTATCTAGGTCTATTTGGTAATGTCTGATACGATGTTTACTCACTTCTTCAATAGTGCCGTGTAGAAAGTCAGGTGATTTATTGATAATATCTGTGTATCTTTTTTCTTTATATTATGTTTCTTGTGTGCGTGTGTATAAAAAAGAACTAAAAGGCTGCAGCGATTTTGATTAAATTTTTTGTGTGTATCCAAGGGGATTTGAAAATGGTTGAGATTCACAATTTGGTAAACTGGAAAATGTTTTAATTACTATTTTTGTATTTGTAAGTAGTCGTTAATTTTGGAATATTTTACAGCGGAAAATTACAGTTAAAATAGGAAAAATACTTTTTTGTAAAGTGTCGGGTCGTAAAATAAATAAAAAAAATAAAAATATGCCTGACTAAATCACACTAATTGATCTAATTTTAATTCAGCACATTGTTTGCTTGTGTCATAGGTATTAGTGATCGAAATACGTTAATAAATACCAGAATCAATTTAAGTAACATCCAGACCTGGAAATACAGACATCTACATTCTTCATTATTATGTTGTTAATTGATGCCTACCTAGATCTTAAATCAAACCCGATTGAATCGGTAGAGTTAAGCGTGTACGCAACCACTCAGCCAAAGAGGCGGTGAAATTGTCTATTGCAAAAATGGGGCTCGGACTAACACTGGAATAAAAATATCTGTGTTGGCAAATGAAGAAAAAATAAACAATTTTATAACAAAGAAAGAATAAAGTGAAATAATTACTGCCATAAACAGAGAAAACAAGGAATCACGAAGCGAAATGAGGTTTGTATACATGTAGTGATGTTACATCTCGTTGTATCTACGAAGCTAATAAACTACGTCCAAGGTAAGTAATTGTTTGAGAGGACGTACATTTTAATGATACTTTTTAAAACTGTTATAATGTTCGCAGGCTCGTTTGTTGGGAGTTTAAAAGGACGTTCATCTATACTTATAAAATAACATGTCCTGACTAATTCATAATTGCCGAGTAAAAACTGTTAGAGTTACAGCCACGAAATGTGGTGAGTAGGGTCGTTTTATTGAGAAGACACCAATTGTTTACGGAATTTCGGAAATTCTACCCCCAAAAGGGGGGAAATAGGGTTTGAAAGTTTGTATGAAAGTCCTTATTTAAGGGGTTTTAATCAGTAAATATATAAACTGCCACGCGAGAAAAGCCGCGGGTAACAGCTAGTATCTTAGATATAAATATTAAACTTGTAACAATCCCATAAATACGTAATTTTCATTTCCCATAATTTAAAGTTATTTATTCAGTTTAGTTTTGATTTTTGCACAAATTCCATGTGACGCTGTTCCCCCGCCAATGTCCCTGACCTGCGTATACAATGAATATGACTAATTTTTCAGGATGTTTCCCTAACGGTGACAAAATAACTTTTAAACACTTATTTTAAACAACTCAACGGCAAGCATTGACGTTATGGCGGCAGGTAGACGGTGTTACAAATCTGGGCGAGTTGCTGCGAAACTGTACCACCTAGTAGGATGTCACGGTGTTAGTGACGGTAAGCCTATGTTCGTCTTTTACTAGCTGCCTAACAAGAAGGTAGACGGTCTACTTTGTAAAGGAGCCCGGACCAACACGGGGATATTATAAGTGTGCAAGGAATATTTTAGTGTGGTAGCATCGTTTTGTAAAATGGAAATTTATAAGATTTTTATATCGTTAACTAAGACTGGGAGAGCTTGACGATGTCGTAAAAGAGTGATTTATGGTGCTTCTTATTGAACATCCGTTTTATCGTTCTTGTTGTACAATATTATATACAAGAAAATTATTAATATATGTATTATAATCATTTATTTACATTATTTCTTATTTCCTAAGTTTATACATACAAGATAAAAAATATCTAATACCTTTGAATGAACAATTCTTCTTCATATATAATTGGAATCTCGTAATCGGCTCAAACGATTTTCATGAAATTTAGTATGTAGGTGGTTTCGGGGGCGACAAATAATTTTTAAAAAATGTCATTTTATTCGTGTTTAAACTGAAAAATATGACATCTTGACATCTATTTGAGATTATTAATACTATTTATACTATTTATTTATGAGCAATAAAGTTGTTCCAGCAGGTGGCTTGTTAGGTGACACGAAGTCAAAGAGTGTGTGTTAAGAAATTTTGTATTATGGGTTGTACTTAAATATAATTTCCAAAAAAACTCGGTCATCAAGGTACTTAATACATTATAAGAAGCGCAAAAAATGGTAAAATAAATAAACAATAATAATAAAAGAAGGAAAGCGGACTTTCGTCATTACATGATGTTAAGAATAAATATTAAATTTATTTCTATCTTGCGATAGGCAAACATTAAACCTAAATAAATGTTTCTTAAGTTTAAAAGAAAAAATTGTGTTTGAACCTGTATAAAAGAGATTAGTGTCAGTTTTAGGTATAAACAAACCTGTGTTAGATGTCCCGAAATACTAATGATAAATCGTATTTGCATGTAAGTTATCGAATACAGTGGTCTAAGTACACATAAACATATTATAAAATTATAGTCTATGCACAATGTTAATAAAACTTAAGTCAACAATCTAAAATATTGGGTAAATTTTAAACCAACAACAAATTCACCTCTTGCTTTTGTGTGTGTGTGTGTGTGTGTGTATGTTTGTTTGTTATTTTAATTGATCACATTTAAAAGTGTTAGATTATAATTTTAAACTAAAGTTACATACAAAAAAGGTTAGCGAGATTGAAACCACCAAATTTTAAGTCCATATATGGCTTAGATGACATTTAAATAGAATAATAATCTTACAAGTGTTATACACAAAAATCGACGAATATTTAAAAGACAAATAAAAAAATGATCAGGATTGTAGAGTATTTACTTTGTAGTTTCCTAACGCAACATCAACGATATTATATTTTGATAGTGTTTAAATTGTACAGTACTCCTTATTTTTAATTATTTGGTCACATCTCGTCATTCTTCTTTATTAATAGACACTGTAGAAATACGTCTAATAACACAACACAATAAAAAAGGACAAAGTAAATAATTAATCAACACAGAACTAATAATATAGTAAAACATACCTATACCGAAAAACAATACAAAAAATAAATTAATATTGTTTTTTTTACAAATTTTCGTCACTGCTCGTTCCATATTCCAGAAGGTTATCTAATATCCGACTTCTGGTTTATATCTGTTATATGATTTCTCACATTTCTGAGTACGCTTCAATCAGATATTACCACATTTACGAGTTGCGTTGGAAATCGCATTTCCAATACAATACGGTGAGTGAAATATACGTGAATATTGGAAATAATATGTTGTTACATATAAATGTGAACTCTACGTTAGACTATATTTTAAGTCGGCATTACCTTATTGATATCATTTATAGTAATTATTTAATTAAGTCTTACTAGCTTGTTACCTGCTATTTGGCGTAGAATATGTAGGTATTGGCTAGTTATCGTACAAACTTGTAAAAACCGCAAATATGATAAACTTACACTTAGTTCTCCATAGTCTTTATTCTCGGCTATTTGTTACATTTATATATTTTTTGAATAAAACTTGTACTGTCCCATAATGTAATACGTAAAGATCTATAATAATATATTGCGATAGGTGGCAAGCCTATCACAGACCGGGCACAATCTATTTTTTTTTGTTGCCTGACCTTAAATCGAACCGGCGGCCAATTCCGACGCCGTACCGCTAAACTGCAGAGACAGTTTTTATATATATTATGGAGCATGAAAATTGCTATGTAAAAAGAAAAGGCTTCTATCTTGTTTACATTTACAAATTACATCGTTAAAGTTTCAGCTTGTTTCATTCAAAGCACGTCCCCATTCGAGTGTCAGATGTAGCGAGGATCTGATCGGGTAATTTATGGTACTGGTGTCTGTTGCAGCGGAAACTTTACAGAAGTTCGCCAGCCATAGTGTCATTAGTATGGGATCTTTAAGGTACACAATAGTTTGGAATTGGCATTTGAAGACATTTACCAATTAGTAAAAAAATAACTTACATAAGGTGAAAACATTAATATCGTAATTTCCCCGTGTTGGTCCGGGCTCCTTTGCAGAATAGACCATCTGCCTTCCTGCCAGGCAGCTCGTAAAAGGCGAGCATAGGCTTACCGTCGCTAACACCGTGACATCTGACTAGGTGGTAGAGTTTCGCAGCGACTCATCTAGATTGGTACCACCGCCTTACCTATTCCTGTCGCCATACCGTCATGACTTGTTCCGGTTTGGAGGGTAAGGTTTGCCTTCCAATATAATAAAAAAAACACATGTCATTTACGTTAGGTCAGGACATGATTATCAGAACATATTTACATTTAGTCAAAACTATATTAAGATAATGCGTTTACATGTAGCCAAAACTTTTTTACATAACATGTTATATTAAGATTCCGTTAAAGTAATACTGTTAGAACATACCTATATCATTAATAAATGTCACAACATATTTCATTTGTATAGATTCTATTCTATTCTATTCATTCTAGAAAGAAATACACGATGTATGAGTGTGTACGTGCGTGCGTACGTTTTACATTTTAAGGCTAATTGAGTAATTATTTTCTGTCTGATGTATGTATGAAAATTATTTATTTAACTAGCTGTTCCGGCGAACTTCGTTCCACCCGTTCCGTTTGTATGGGAAAATTTTAAATGTTGATTTTCCTAGTTTCTTCGCCGTTTTTCCTTATTTCTCACCCTTCAAACCTTCCCTGGACTTCTACAAATAATTCAAAACCAAAAGTAGCCAAATCGGTACAGCCGTTCTCGAGTTTTAGTGAGACTAACGAACAGCAATTGATTTTTATATACATATATAGATTTAGATCAGGATCGCTAATAATTCTCAAAACTGAATAACCAGGAGCTGTATTGTTTGATCAAAAAATATAATGGTTTGATGCTGAGCAAAAGAAGCAACGTGGTCAAATTAATTATAAACATTTATTTTATTTCACATTCACTCATTCATTCACTAACTTCATGTCTTGAGCAATTGGCAAGTAAGATTGAAAATTATACCGGAAACGAGGAAGGTGAATAATTTATAAATATTCTGTCATGGAAGCAATATTCGTATTTAATAATGCGTGAAAAGAAAGCCTTCAAGCCTTGTAATGAAATATTTCATCGGCATTGGAGGCGAAAACCAACCTCGATATTTCTAATTTCATTTCCATTACAATGCTTTGGTATAATAACAGGAAATATGTTAATGTTGGAGAATATTTTAAAAATGCATAGCATATTTTAAAAATAGCGCCTACGCAACAACCAATAGCAAGCGATTAATTTTATAACAGAACAAACAAACCAGTAAATTTAATGTTATTGAGGAGAGATATAAATATTCAGTGTCGGTATTTAAATCCTATTAACATCGTATCTGGGTTAAAACCGTTTTACTAAACAGCCTTACTTGAACTATCGTTCTGTTTTATCTGCATTAAAGCGATTAACTAACAACGAACGACTGATCGTAGGTAAATTTTGCCAAGACAAATTGTTTTTGCACTGGTGTTGCTAGAGGATAGACAAATTATAAGAAACAACACACACTCTGAATTTACTAGAACCGATCAATTGGTGTATATTAATAATATTAAGATTCAAGCGCATAATTTAAATAGTACTACTATAAGTACTATTTATATTATGCGCTTCGACTATATCCGTCAAGCTTCGGATATCCGAATGTATTTAAAGATTTATTAAAGGAAATTCTTAAAGTTTGTGGCGAACTTTAAATTTTCTTAAGTTTTCTATAAATATTTTTGACAGGGACAGTTTTATATGTAAAATTTGAAAAAATATACTGAATTCTAAAGCTGTAGAGAATTGATAAAAAATAAGCCTCAGTCCGAAATTCGTTTGTGTTTGTTACTTGTGTGCTGGCGCGATGGAAAATACAACGGTTCCACAAAAACAACGCAATTTCAGGAAATAAAAAATGTAAAACCGCTTTTCCGGGTTTTTAGAAGACACTGTTATTCTGTATGCTACTTTTGCCCAGATGTACTCTTGAATGTTTTTAGCACTTTTTTGTATGTATGTACTTATATATTATAAATAAACGAATATGGCTCAGTAGTTTGTAAGAGCAACATACAATTAACCGACTAACAAGGCTACGGGTTGTATACACCGTCCCATTGTAGTACTGCAATGGATAGTCCGGTGGAGTTGTAAAAACTGCGAAGTTAGCAAAATTTTAGCCATTTCAAATAAAAAAGAGTGCTTTGCAGCGTGGTCGGGAAAGGATCCGCAGCTTTGGACGTTCCTGACGTCATAACGATACTGTCATGTTTCGATCCGGAGGATAGGGTAGGCGGTAAAACTGTATATTTGTCCGAACACCCCGACATATACAACACCTATGATGTCCATAGGCAACAATTATCTCGTACTATTAGTACAAGTTGTAAAGTGTCTTTATTATAAAAAAAAAAATTGACAATCCAATCACGTAAAAAACTTGTTATTTTTTTTCCTTTGAGTCGGTTACGTAAATACAACTCTTAAGTGATATTAAATGTAAAAAATAAATATTCAAAGCTATGAAATAAATTGTTTTTTCATAACTTTGGTCGCAAGTAAACTTATTTGTATTCCTCTTTCTTAATCTTTCTTTCTTTACTACTAGTGGTAGTGGCAAGCACTAACGTTTTGACGGTAAGTATAGATAAATTCACTGACATAGCCGAGACGGCTAAGATTATTCTGCCATTATATCATCTAACCGTTTGAAAGTATTATAAGAGGGTTAGATACATACATATTAGTTTTACCCCGTGTTGGTCCGGGCTCCTTTGTAGAATAGACCATCTGCCTTCCTGTGCCAGGCAGCTCGTAAAAGGCGAGCATAGGTTTACCGTCACTACCACCGTGACATTCTACTAGGTAGCAGAGTTTCGCAGCGACACACCCGGATTGGTACCACCGCCTTACCTTTTCCTACCGCCATAACGTCATGACGTGTTCCGATTTGGAGGGTAAGGTAGCCGGTTAACTTACTTTTGCTCGAGGCCTAACATCCCGGCCTCTGGTTGGCAACACACCATTACCACCTTTGGTGTCTCTAGGCGGTGTGAATTTCTTACCATCAGGAAATTCATCTGCTTGTTTGCCTTCCAATGTTATAAAAAAAATACATTTTTCCTTTTGCTTACGGTACCATACTCAATTAATATGTCAAATACTTCCTTTAGATCAACATAAAAACGACAAAAATCTAAAAGTCGTTACGGAGGCGTACGATTACAAGTTTTTGGAGATGATTTAGTTTAGTTTTATACATATATAGCTTTATATATTATAATATATCCCCAAATCAAATTATTTGCAGAATAGGGTAGGGATAGGAATAGGGATAGTCTCCCTGCCTACCTATGATACTGGATGATAGTTACATAAAATACTAGTGGCCCACCCTGGCATCGCATGGTTTTAAAATATACATATAAAAAAACCTCTTCAATCACTTGATCTATTGAAGAAAAGTCGCATCAAAATCCGTTGCGTAGTTTTAAAGATTTAAGCATACAAAGGGACGTAGGGACAGAAGAAGCGACTTTGTTTTGTACAGTGTGGTGATAATAGAAGTCAAACTTCAAACAAACAAAAAAATTAACAAAGTACAGAATAGCACCAGACTGCCCACGGCTACACCCGTACACACACTTATTATTTAATACTTACACATAAAAATATCCACATACAAAATAAAATCGCTGCAAAAATGACAGACATATAAACAAACATACCTACATATTATTAGTAAGGATTCATAATTTTTTTACAATTTGCAAAAGTTATCGATTAAAACTCTTTCACATTCAACATTCAACTCGTTATAGAGAACATGTGTAATTAATTTTTGAACTATTGTCGCGAATCCGGCTCTGTATTCGCTCTGATTTGCTTTTGTTCATTTAAAATTCAGTATGATTCTGGTTTGATTACATAATTCACTTTTGCTGATTTTTAACAAGCTTATTTCATCTAAAGGTACACTCACAGCCAAAAGTCCATAATGAAAAATCACTTTCGACAGGGTTTCAACCTGTACGTTTTTGTCTCTCATTGACGATTGATAGAAAAAATTGAGCTACAATGGATTCAACTCTTGTGGTGATACTATTTTCAATTATTTTCATACCAAATACTTCAGTGATTCCTCTCAATATTGAAACCTACCAGTAACATACATCGCATACTTTTTATTTTAACACTCCAAAAAAAATGTCGGTTCGACTGTATAGTCTTTGTTTACTTATAATGGTTCTTTTATAGGTAATTGTAAAAGATGTCGTCAACATAAAAAAACTTACATTTTAAGTATAACTCAGTGATAATGAGCGGCTAAGTACAAGTCGGATTTGTCTATGGAGGGTTCTGTAGCGGCAAATACCATATTATTAATATAAAAATCCTTGGAAACTGCAATAAATTGCAATTTGCAAGAATTTCTTGCAATTTTTTCATCTCATATGCAGTTGCGGTTTACGTCATTATAATAATAATTAATATAATAACGATAACAATAATTTATTTCATAAAATAGGGAGTAATCTTTAACAATAATTGGTAGGAGCCATCTTTTAGACATGACAAGCCTGTGCCAGAGGACTCCGCTCTTCTAAAATTACAATTTTCCCTAGCCAGATGTAAACATAATTCAAAATCTTATATAAATTGAAAAGTAAATTTTCTTTCAACTAATAAAAGTAAAGCTACATAAACATAATCAGTTTTATAGTTATAGATATAAATAGTTACATAATATATATTGTAAAGTTATAATACCAGTGTGTTTGTGTGTGTGTATGTGTGTACGTGTGTATATGTGTGTCAGAGTTTCCTTGTAAGTTTATCGTTATAAAATGTAAGCAAGCAGTTATATGAAATTTTGTAAAAAAGCCTCAATATTATCGTACGAAAGTGAATTTAACCGATTTGTGGTAATTGTTTTACAATCATGGTTATTGTTGCCACGTATATCTAATTTTTTTGTTTATTTTATTGTATTAAAACGCTGAGCGCCATTTAAATTGAATTTTTGCGAATTATGTTTTTACATTTGGTAGAGAAATTACATTTTTTATTCGACTAGATATTTCTGAATTTTGGTGATTATGATATTCTACAACTTTACGGGTTTGCATAATTGTTTGTAGTATGTAAAGCTTTCTAACTGATAGTACATTGTACTCTTTGTATAGTGCATCTGTAGAATATTTAAGGCTTTTGAAGTAAATAGCTTTAAGTAAAGCACGCTGTGCTCGTTCTACAGTAATAATCTTAGTTTTAGCTACACCTCCCGATACTGAAATGCAGTACATTAATACAGACTGTGCTAAGGCAATATAAATATTGTTTATAGGGCTCTTGCCATTGGGTAATTTTAGTTTGTGTTGTATAACGTGTCGTAATGATTTAAAAACCCACATAAGTTTTATTATTCTGGTCGTGATTTGTTCAAGTTGTGAGTACCAAGTGAGTTGTTCGTCGATTACAATACCCAGATATTTTGTATTTTTAACCATATTAATAAATGGACAGTTACAATTTATATTTGTAGGACTACCACAGTTATGTATTTTTATTGATTGAGTATTATTTATTTGTTTATTTTTTTTGTATGAAAACACATGTACTTAGTTTTTTGTATATTTAGTGTAAGCTGATTTCTATGTAACCATTGACTTACAATTGACATACCCACATCAGTACTACTTTTAACCTCAGCCCATGTTGCTCCGCTAAAAACTATGGCAGTGTCATCTACATAGGAAATTATTTCAGCATCCGGTATACTTATATTGCACAAGTCACTTATATATATTAAGAATAGTATAGGCCCCAAAACACTTCCCTGGAGAACACCATAAGCTACAACAGTGTCCCTAGTAAAATATTTACCTATGCGCACTTTTTGTTTTCTATTAGTAAGATAATCTTCGAATAGCTTTAATGGGAAGCCCCTTATCCCTATTTTCTCTAACTTCCTCAACAATGTGGGTATGGAAACGGTATCGAAGGCTTTTTTAGGTCTAAAAATATAGCCAGACTTATATTGCCATTGTCAAGTTGATAAGTTATAGATGAGCTCATAGCCATGACTGCGTCTTCAGTGGATCTACCATGTCGAAAGCCAAATTGGTGCGGCGACAATAATTTATATTTATCCAGATAATTTATAAGCCTTGTATTTAGCAACTTCTCAAGAATTTTGGATATGACCGATAAAACCGAGATTGGTCTATAGTTATTGATATCTTCAATATCTTCACTCTTATGAACAGGAGTGATAATTGCTTGCTTTAAAGAAATTGGAAATATACCTTAATCAAAGCATAAGTTTGAAATATGAGCCAAAACGGGTCCGACAATATGTCTTACATATTTTAAAAAATAGTGGGAATGTGTCATTGAGTTTGCGAATTACACCTTTGCATTATGTAATTTGTATGTCCCCTTGTTGGTCCGGGTTTCTTAGCAAAATATATGATCTATCTTCCTGTGCCAGGAAACTCGTAAAAGACCAGCACAGGTTTACCATCACTAACACCGTGAGATCTGACTACGTGGTAGAGTCTCGGAGCGACTCGTCCGGATTGGTACCACCGCCTTACCTATTCCTGCCACCATAACGTCTGTGTTTGCCGTTGACGTGTTTCAGTTCGGAGGATAAGATAGCCGGTACACTTTCTTTTGTTCAACGAAATAGAATCATCAAAGGTGCCCACATGCTCAAGTAATTTATCCTGCTAAAATTTTGAATTAGAGTAAAATGTTATACAGTTAATCTAAATGGAAGTTGTTGAGAAGCGCTGTAAAAATTAAAGATTTTCTTCTTCGTCAAAATATCGGTAAAATAGAAACTGAAGTAAAAATTCAAGGCTTACATTCTCGTTCATTATCTATTTGGGCTAAAACCTTTCAGCGCTTAAGCTGCATGAAACGGAAAGCGCTTAAAAATATGAACTGAGGTATTATTTTGTGTCACGTCACGTTTAAATTCGACACGTTTTGTTGTTACGCTGTAATCCTTAAGCGATAAATTTCTAAAGTAAAACCGTCTAAAAATTGTTTACACATTTACTATACTTTTGATAATATAACAAATAATGAAGTTACATACCAGATCAACGGGGTACGTTTAATTAGTAAGGGGGATTGAGTTTAGATGATAATGGTGGCAAACTTACTTAACACTTAAAAACTTACTTTTAACGCTATCTTTTTACAATGAAACAAAAGAAAAGAGACGTAATCTTAGGTCGGAAATTTAAGACATTTCAGACTTGTCCAGACATATCATGAGTTCTAACAAAAAACTGATGTCTTTTCATATATTATTGCCGACACTCTCTAACTTACTGTCTTTCTTATTCTGACTTTGTTGTTTGAGTTCACAAGACTCTCTGAAAGAGAGGCCATTACATAAGTGAGAGTCAACAATATTTGGAAAAGTGTAAAGTGTAGATATAGAAACGAAAGAAAAGAAAAAAAATTACGGAATATGAGTGTTACAAAGATGTTACAAAATTATTTAGGCGTTTCTACATATTCTATCAACTTGTGGTGTGCAAAAATTTAATAGTTATTAATTAAATTCGTTATTTTAATTATTTACTTACTATATAAACACTGTTTATTGTATTGATTACATGATTATATATTAATACAAAAAATAATAGAATGTCAATTAATTTATCCCTATCTACCGTATGCTACCACCGTTTCCAAACCTAGAATAGTAAATAAGTTCTCTATAGCAAAGGGTATAATATAGCTTCATGGAACATGTAAACTAGTAATGTTTTTATATGATTCTACCACGAACTTCGTTCCACCCTTTCAGTTTAAGAAAAAATTTAAAATGTTGTTCTTCCTAGTTTCCTCGCAGTTTCGACCTTTTTCTTGTCTTGTAAACCTTCCATGAACTTGATAAAATTATACAAAATCAAAATTAACCCAACTGATTCAGCCGTTCTTGAGTTTTAGCGAGACTAACTTGTAGCAATTGAATTATAAGAGGAATAGATTAAAAGTACTTGTACATAAGTCTTTATAATTTGTGATTTAAATCCTGTAGAAATGTCATATACCAAGTTATCTGACAGAACTCGTTCTTGTTTCTTTCTAATACAATATTTGAAAGAAGATAGCGATAACTTAAGACTATTTTCGTCGGTGCTTAACAATGTTACCACCAACGCATTGTTAGATTAGTGACGTCATAGAAGCTAGTGTGGCGCAACACCCAATAAATAAAAAATTAAGTATTACAAAGTATAACTCAAAACATGCTAGTTAGATGTTGACAAAATTTGTATGGGACAAATTTGCTTTTTTAACTTTTTTTTATTCATCAATTTAAAAATTTAAACAGTTATAGAAATTCGGTTTTAATTTTTCGTTTCTATTGCTATTTACAATTGACACAAAATTAATACGTTAGAACATTAATCAATAGCACGCAGACCGTTACCTGAAGGTATGAAGTCATCACCTATATAAATTATATACGGCACTGGTGCGATGCTGCTTTTGCGCTAGGTAACTTTTACCTCCAGACAGCACGAGCAGGGCGCTGAGGAGCAGCCATCTTGGTTCAATGATTTCCCTGAGGTGTCATCTTTGGTGTCTATACGATGGTTATCTCTTACCGCTTATTCTCAGTTTGCTGCGTTTTTGCAGTATTTTTCTATAAAATAATGAACAAAAAAAGGTTGTTTTAGTCGAAACGAGTTAATTTGTTCACTGATTGAATCAATGAACGTGGACTGTTGCTAAAATGTAATTTTGTGCATGCGTTTGCAATAAAATCACAATTGAGTCGTATGTGTGATTGTCGATCGCTCTCGTGTCGCTGCAACAACATGAACTGGTCATTCCAATTGGATCATTTTCAACACGAATTCGACATTTTGATATTAGAACAAAATTGGGACATGTCTGTGGTTAAAAACCAAGAAATTGATGGTACTTGTCAATTATTTCAACGAAGTGAAATTGAAAAGAACTCAACTTCGATTTCACTATTATATTATCTAAGTATACAAAAATGAGTGTTTTGTTAGATTTCTCACGAATTTCTTTAACGAATGAGACTTAAACGGTAATGGGAAAGGCAATAGGAAAGTCTTTTCTTACGAAATTAAAGAATCAAAATTTCAGTAATCAATTAACATACATATATAAATACGAATTACATTTCCCTGGATAAGTTACACTATTGAAGCTAACCCCAAAGTAAGCAAATTATGTGCTTGTGTTGTGGACTTTAGTCAACAATACTAATACATAGAAATACCTAAATAGATATCAGAATAAATTTGATAAACACGTAAACCCAGAAATGACACACACACATTCATGACACAAATGCCTGTTCGATGGGAATAGAACCCGAGCTTTTTAGTTGGCTGGTGTAGTTAGGCGTATACGCTTGCCACTCGACCAAGGAGGAGATCAAATATGGGAGCTATACATATAACCTACTTTTGTAAAGCCAGTCAAAAAAGACAAAGAATAAGTAGGGTCGAAGTTATTATGGCCGCAGAAAGAGTACAGATGTGATTATCCACCTGGGCGAGTTGCTGCACAGCCCTTTACCACCTGTGGTTTCGTAATGGCATATTTTAAATACAATCGCCTCTTTCCAACTCCAAGTCAGAGTCAAGAGAAAAAACATCAACTAAAAAGTAAATAGCACTAAAATTAAACCATATGTAACGTACTTAAGATATCTCAATAGCATCAGGTTTCCAACAAAGAAATTACTTATCAAAATTGGTCCATCCGTTAAAAATTTATAATACCACAGACAGCCAAACCCACATTCATATACACAAATATGTCAAACATATAACATCCCTCATTTTCCGTTGGTAATAAAATTGCATAGTAAAATTTTACTCAATTTGGTATTAGTAGGTAATTAATAACAGATTGTATTTATTAATTCGAAATGTATTGGTGCAAGTTTACGTAAATGCTTGTAACTGGCAATAATTAAGCTTTCACTCATCCCGATCCATCCCAGTGGATTACTGTTTGCAATTAATAAACGTGAAAATTTACACGTAATACAGGTCATTCAAATTGAAACTAGAAATGGATTTCGATAGCATTTTGGCTTTAATTACACAAAATTAATGTACTAAATAGTTTCTGAAACCTATATTAATTGTAACTTTGTTTGTCTGTATAATATGTATATCTACGTCTATGTATATTCTATGCATATATTTTCGCTTACGTCTACGCCTACGTCTACATTTAAAGTCACTTATGTCTATCTCTACGTCGAGCTCTACGTCCATGTCTACGATTATGCAAACCAGTGCGCTTACGTAAGCTTACATCTAAACCTATGTCCCCGACTACGTCAAACTCTACATCTATGACTACGCCTATGTCTATTTCAAACTCTACGTCTAAGTCTAGGTCTATGCTTATGTCTATATTATCAATTCTTATGAAAAAAAAAACTGCATATGAACTGGTGAATCTCTTGTAGAAAAGACACGCAAGAAGTGAACAAGCTAGGATTAGACCTCTTACACTAAATAGGTTTTTTTTATACAAGCGGCGACTAACGAGCAAGTAGGTCACCTGATGGAAAGTGATCACCTTCGGCCACGGACATCCGCAACATCAGAAGTATCACAGATGCGTTGCCGACCTTTAAGGAAAGAGTACGCTTTATATAGAGTAACCCTTCAACTTGGACATACAACGTCGAGATTCTAGAAATAGATAAATAAATATCCTTGGACAAATTGAGCTTATTGAATATAGCATCCTAAAGAGCAATATGCTTGGGTTATGCATTTAGTCGACTGAATAAACCTAAACACACTTAGACCTAAATGCAGATGTGATGGTTATCACTCATATGCGTGCTCTAGACGGGATTCGAATCCATCTTCTTAGATGAATGGTATGTACGTTAACACTTGGGCCAACGAAGAAGCCGTGGAATAATCTAATTACTTCTTAAGTGGATGATGGTGTCTTAATTTCCAGTTTGCTTCTTAATTTTAATTTTCTAAAGGATAAAATATTTTTAACGCTATTAGTTCGGCTCCTCTGTTTGAAACAAAAGATCTATTTTCCTGTGTGGCAGATTGTTAAAGACAAGCATTGGCTACATGGGTCATTACCAAAAAGACCACTGGTGGTAGAGTACTATCGCAATTTACTTGAATCTATCCTTATTAGCTATTCCTGTCACCATAATGACAGTCCGCTCCAGTCCTTAAGAAGGTTTATCGACAGACTTGCACGATAGACCTAACAACCCCACCACTGTAAAGCGACGCACCTAGAATATATATAGTGTCTTTAGGCCACCCACTCTGTTGTCTCACACCCCCAGGAAAGTCATATGTTTTTTTTATGAAGGCAAATAGAAAGATAGATTTCCTAATGGTAAGAAATTCACGCCACCTAAAGACTGCAAAGGTAATGGTACGTTGCCAACTTGGGGCCTTGCTGTTAGGCCTCTAGCAAATGTAATTATACCGGCTACCTTATTTTCCGAACGGGAACACGTCAACGCTAAGCACTGACGTTATAGCAGTAATAGGTAAGACTGTGGTAAAGATCCGGTCGAGTCGCTGCACAACTCAACGACCTAGTTAGATGTCACGGTGTTAGTGACGAGAAGCCTATTCTAGCCTTTTACAAGCTGCCTGGCAGGAAAGGAGATGTTTTATTCTGCAAAGGAGTCACGTTATTCGTTGTCTTATGTCATAAAAATAAACTAAAAGACACCGATCACTCAAGAACTTAGGTGCTTAAAACGTATGAGAAACAAAATCCTTTTTCAGTAAGAAAATATATTGAACCTATCATTGTACATCCCCAATCCCCATAAATTAAAAAAAAGCCATATTATATTTAAAAAAACATTGAGCCCCCGACAAAATCTGTATGTAATTTAACTGAGAAACTTATCAATCATGACAGCTTTCAAACAAAAAAGACACATCGAAAACGGTTCATCTCTTCAATAGTTATTATGCCAGACAAACATACACATAAAGAGACATGCCACTTTTATAACATCCCTCGTTTTTGGGTCGGTGGTAAATATTTAAAGACACAAAATATAGTATCCTAAATCTTAGGTGCTCAAAACGTATAAGAAATATTGAAAGCGTTACTAAATGAGACAATACATGTAACGTATTCATTGTCCGTCCACCGCACAGGTTACACGTGCTGCCTCTGTTCAAAAGCGACGTAAATAATTGGCAGTTTGAATGGATCGGGCTGCAAATATTTCAGTTCAGTTCAGAAAATTACAACGATATGTTATAACGACCTTTAAACCACATACTGCAGAAACCTGGCATATTTGAGCTAGCGTGTGTGTTTCTGTGTGTGTTTGTGTGTGCGCGCGTGTCTAAAAGCGTGTTCAATGGTCGTAAACATTTATAAAAATAATGTGGCACCTGTATCAGAGTAATCGAGGTGGTAGCAATTTTTGTAGTGAAGTGGAAGTGGAAAAGCGCTTTATTTACTTATACATACAGTAAAGTTATTCTAAATACCAAAGTTCAAATTTGACAAAGTAAGAATAACAATAACTAACTAAACTTATTTCAGTAATACACAACATTTTTTGTGACAGTGACAATATTATTTCACGATTTACTTCGTCATATTTACTAAGAATGACAGTTATCTGATGATATTATCTGTTGAATTGACCGCACTGTATTTATGAATGAAAATTAATCTGTATTCCATTTGGTCATCGCAACAGACGTGAACGGATGAAACAATTTTACTTTTTAGCTTTACAATTACAGTAAGAGCCGGAATCCATAGCCGCGTTGCGACGCTGCGCCGCTAGATTCGGCAATAGCGTCCCTGCCAATTGTAGCAGCGCAGCATTATTTACTTATTTAAAACAGAGTAAAATCTTTTTAATAACAAATTATCAATTAGTTTCTCACGATAGTCCATGGCAGAGATACGTCAATGACGCCGCAACCCTGCAACGCAAACCGCCGATTACAGCGAAGCGGCGTCGCAACGTGATGATGTGTATTGGCCCTTAAAAGAAATTTCATGTGATAAAAAAATATGAGCTAAATGGAACATAAAAAAGAATTCACTATTTGTTTGTTTGTCTAGTAGTATATTTGAAATATATATCTTGATGGTAGTGACTGTATGTATTACAAGCTTCACAGCCTATTTTAGGCGCACCAGTATCATAAATCGAGCTATTGTTTCAACATGACCTAATTTTCAATCGAGTTCAAAAAGAATACTCAATTCGTGAGCTTGTTTTTTCTTACTTTTGTCTTTGTTAGTTACATCATTACTCCAATAGCAAATGCATTTTGATAGTTCTTCATTCAGAAGTAGGGTACTGATTAAGTGGTGGCCCCATATAAGTTCAGGTTAGATTTGGCAAGAGCTTTTGAAGCTATTCTTAATGACATAATATTTTGTGATTTTAGATGATTGAAGTTAATTTGTTGCAATTTTTATTCTCTTATATTTTTTACTATCAGGCTATTCGCCACTTTCTTCGGTGTAAAAGTGTTTTCATACATACTTTTACCGCATTTGGAAACAAATTTTTGAAAAAAATACCGTTGTATCAACTCTTGTCTTTTACTAGGTTAACATTAAAATTGGTGCATTGATGCAGCCGTGAAAATTTGTCAGATAGACAGACAAACAGTCAGGCAGACAGACTTTAGCAATTATAACCTACTAGCTGTTTACTTGCGACTCAATGTGCGTATAACAAATTTTCATATAAATTTTTCAATCCCTATTAAAACCCATTCAAGGACAATGTATTTTAAAAATGAATAAATGTTTGAAACTGTTTCTTAAACTATATTCTTTTCGATTTTAATCAAAATTGGTGAAGCCGTAAAAGCGTAACAGAGAGGCAGACATATATTCGCAATATTGGTTTGGATTTCGATGGATATCTATCTGTGAAAGAAAAAATTATAAATGTTTATGTCCAGCAGCGGCATTTTTTGAAGAATCCACTAATAAAAAGGTATGATAAAAGGTTTTTATAGCGGACATTTTATTATTACTATGCATTTTCCTGTTCTCGTGTTCATCGCTGCTGTAATTAAATCTGAGCTGAAGTTATTATACAAAGGCCCTTGACATCAACACAGCACCAAATAGCTAGTATAATAAAATTGAAGCAGACTATCTACTCTATGATTACCTTGTTTTTTTTTATTTAAACTTTAAAAGCTACACTTTATAACTTTATCACGCTTTTATTAGCTTGGTGTTGATCTTTCGAATCCGAGGGTGATGTCAAGAGTCTCCGAAACCAGCGTGTTTGTATGAAAAGGGTAATGAATGTGAAGGAAGCCATTTTTCGCGTTTTATTATTCGCGTGTACCGTAGCCTTTCTGGTACAAGATGGTTTCCAAAAACGCTACTGTACCATAAACCACAAACATACATACGTTGCGGTTACACGTTTTATAGAATAAACAGAAGACAGAGGAATATAACCAGCCACTATGTTTGGCGTTTGGGGACTACAAGAAATCCTTCGTCGAAACCTATGCGGTCCTAAGGTCTCTCCAGCATTTGCGATCGGGAGATAAGGAAGATGTCATATTTCCAAAATACTTCGCTGCTGGTCTGGAAGACGTCTCAAGTATCTGGAACAGCCAGGACTAGGCATAAATATAACAGCGAGTACGTCACTCATTTTCGATTTGCCGATGATATTGTGGTCACAGCAAAGTCAATGGAAGACCTAGGTAATATTTACTCTAACCTCAACGAGATCTTTTAACAAGATAAGATAAAAATTATGTCCAATGTTCTTATCGCACTTATCCTACTTTCTATTAAGAGCTCCGTTCCTGACGTTGTTGACGACTAAATTAATGAATGACCTTGGACAAGTAGTCCAACTTCGAGAAAGAAGTTATTACTTAAGTCAGATCATTGTCAGAAACGAGTCAGATTTAAATCTGACTCGTTTCTGACAATGATCTGACTTAAATCTGACTCGTTTGGGCAGCGTTCGGGAAACTACGCAATATCTTCTCGTCCAAAATACCTTAGCGCAGTCAAAGTTAGGGTTTTCTGAAAAAGCTAGTTCCCGAAAATGCTTCAGTACCACAACCACTCAGTAACCAGGAGACTACATACACACGCTGTGGCAGGTTAAACAGAAGACAGAGGAGTATAATCTACCACTTTGCTCCTACCACGGTCCGATCAGCCACAACAACATACCTCAAACCTTAAACAAAATACGTCAGTGCTTCCTGTATGTCATCACTGGTAGCCAGTGTATGTCAGCAGTCATGACAGATGGCACATAGGCGTGATCTATAACTGTTGGTCTCAAAAGCTCAAGGTCTTTCAACGTGCTAGTGGAGGCGAACAAAGAATGTAGAGATCCGGAGACGAACTGAAGCGAATGATCAAATTGAAGTGACAGTAGACGGGGCACATAGCTCGAACAATTGCTCTGAGGCAAAAAGGTTCTGGGTTCGAGACCACGTACCATCTAACGTAACATAGTACTACTGTTTTGTAAATCAACCCTCTACTATATAAATTGACGATCTGAGGAGGGTTGTAGGGAGTCGTTGGATTGATCGCTTTGGAAATGTATTGAAGAGGCCTAAGTTCAGCAATGGACAACCAACAGCTGATATGATGATAATAATGATGAAAAACATAATGTTTTATGTTGCCCGGTACGAGTATCCGAATCATGATCTCTTGTAAGGCCGAAGATGTATCGAATCAGCTCATTAAGAAACAATTACAATTTGGAGGAAAATTGTTGTTAACCAAATGATGTAATGAATTAAAACATATCTCGCAACAGAAGTGTTCAAGAAATGGAAATGAAAATTATTTACCGAGTGTGTTGAACTTGTTACAAAAACCTTCATCGCACCAACGTATTTAACCACATCGTGTTGTGGAAGTATTTTATTACAATAAAATTTATATACTTACCTAAAATATATTTTTAGGGTGTAAAGTAGCTGGAATAGTTGTAAAATAGACTAAACATTGGACCACAGTATAACAACGTACCTGTAACATCTATGGAATCCTATCAACAGGAAATACGTATGTTTTTACGCTGTCTTAACTTTGGATAAAATAATGCTAATGATTTGCAAATAGATTCTTAAAAAATCCCGCTTTCATTAATAAGTTGTCAGGTGGTCGGTATTCATCTCGATATCTCAGAAATTTTAATAATATCCAGAATCTTGAAGATAAAAGAAAAGGTTTTAACAATGAAATATAATTCAATCAATAGAATTGCTGTAAAATGTAACGCAAAGTATAATTGGCAACTTAAAAATAAGTACATTAAACATATCTGGATGCAAAGGTGTATCAGGAAACGAGTGAAGTGAGGTGCAAAGGCTCTTATCTACAATTTTTTTAAGTGTGTCGTCGTATTTTGAACTCTCCTAACTTTGATTTATATTGGACCAGTTATGCAATACTTTCTAAATAACATTTTTTTAGTAAATATATTAACTTATATACTGCTTCCTAAAGTTCTAGAACATTGAAGAACATATAAGCTTAAGATACAAAAAATTCAGTGTCCAGATATAAAAAATGCAAATGTTATTGAAAAAATAAGAAAATCAGCAACACATCTGCAACGTTTAAGACGTTATTACTATTTAAAACCCCGATTTTGTTATTCACCAATTTACTGAAAATCAAAAAAAATCATGCCCCCTTACTAAAAAAAATACGAACCCGTTGATCTATTCTGTAACTACTTTTTTGTTAGATAATGTAAAGTTACACATCAAATGAACGGGCGCGTAAGTTTTATTAGTAAGGGTTATTGTGTACTTCCTGAAATCCTAGAAAGCTTAAATTTGGTATGTAAGATAATACTAGTTCACAAACAGCAATATAATTCTGAAACTTGGAACTTTTACAGTTAACACCGTCAAGTCTTCAAACCTCAAAACTTAAGCTTGGATTATACCAGACAAATGAAATTCTCAGAATATCATATCTGGAGTACATTTAATACACATTACAAGTTGAATTTACACAGATCTTATATTTTATATGCTATTGATTTTTTAAACCCATTTTTTTACTAAACTCTTGAATGAATACATCAAAAGGTACCTAAAGTTCTAAGTAATACACAAACAACAAAAATTATACCCCAGATACTTAAACTAGAAGCGAGTTTCCTATGCATATAAAGAAAGTACAAAAACCAAGATAAAAATCTAAGATTAGGAACATAATGTTTCCACCCTATGCCATAAACTAGGTAGTAGTATGAATATACTTATAGTATTATAAACCCCCTAGACAATAAATAGGCATCGCTGTCTTAAGGGAGGGATCTTAAGTCAAATGTGCAAAACTTACCTTCTACCACGGAACACGACAATGAGGAGTATTGACGCTATGGCTGCAAGAATATATAAAGTGGTGGCAAGAACAATGCGAGCATCCACATAGCTTTCTAATTAGTCTGTGTTAGTAGTAGTGATGTCATAAACCATTTACAAGAACAAATGAAATAACTAAGAAAAAAAATTATCTTACCATTTTATGAAGAGCTGTGAGTTTATTCGTTGTTTTATCAGATGAAAAAAAAATTAAACGATTATTTTTAAATTTACTCTCGAAAGTTGAACATTTGATACCAGTAATGCCAAAAGTCCTAAATCTAAGCTTTTAATAAAATAAATAGATATTTGATGTCGCTATAAGATTTCAACCAGCATAAGACAAGAGCTTCCTTTAAAATTGGGACAATATCCAAGGGATCTTGCCAAATCCATCGACGAATTATTTCTGGTGCCGCAGCATCCATATAATTTTGTGAGAAATCGATAAACAATATTGTCAGTCTATATTATAATATCATCTAGTCCTTGTTTCGAACACAGTATTGAATATCTAAATAATCTGTTTGTTATTCTAGGTAAGTACGTTTTAGAATTGGGAAACTAATCCCATTTTGGGAACGTACTCATATTATGTGACATATTTTTTACCTCCCTCCTACTCTTGGTAACCACCCGTAATATGTAAAAGGACCTTTTTTATCACGTATGTACTAATTCATATACACCAGCTGAGCCAACTGACGTTGTCGTGTCCTAATTATTGTGAACTACACTTTTTTAGGGTTCCTTAGCCAAAGGCAAAAACGGAACCCTAATAGATTCATCTATCTGTCTGTTTGTCCGTCCAAATGTCATAGCCATTTTTAGAAACTAGAACTAGAAGAAACGATTAGAGCTTTGCTATTAAAAATTTAGTATGTAGATGTATATTGTAAACCACATCAGTATTTTCACATAAAATTGACAATAGCAATAAATTTAGGGGAACCATACCTAAAACTAAAACTATTTTTTTATCAAATCCATGAGGTTGGGGTAAATCTAAAAATATGCTAGCCACGTAAAGTTCCTAGCACTTTTTTTTAAATAAGTATTAGAACAATTAACACTTAAAGTAGATGGCACTTATTTACAATTAATTATGCTACGGAACGTTTCACGGACGATTCGATAAGAACGTTTATCTAACAACAATCAATAAATTTAAGTATTCATTTTTATGAAATACTAGCCTATGTGGTCTAGCGGTTCAGTCATTGGACTTATCTGCATGAGGTCCCGGGTTCGATCCCGGGACGGGCAATAAATGGGTTTTCCCAATTTTCTAATGGGAAAAATGTTGCTCGGGATTGGAAATGTGCCCGGTTGGCGATAGGCTTGTCACCTATCACATTATGGGACTTGGTATCTTCGGCTAGTCGTGGGTGCCCTGGTTGTGCCTCTACCTACACCTTCAGGGATATGGGTGTGAAGATACTTGAAATACTAGCCAATCCGACAAGTGATGTCCAAGCTATGAAGTTTGACACATATACACACGCACACACAAATACGTACGTGCACAATATGGTTAACCATTGATATTTTGTCTGTAATAAGGTAAACCTCACTGATTTTAATTTGTTTCTAAATACAAAACGTACATAAACTCGCATACCATTCCAGGATACGCCGTTGATGACGTGCTATCTATATATTGCAGGTCGGGAATGGGAGAGCCCTTTCTGATTAAGGGATGATCGATTACACCGAGTTGCATTGTGTTCGAGCTTTATTACTGTTGACCTTATCTTCGTCAGATGTCAATGTTTTCTAATTATCTTTTTTGTAATTGGACAAAATCAAGTAAATCCATTTCTAGTAACCAGACATAGCGGAACACGACCCGATTGCTAACGGTATGACGGCAGATATACTCGTATTTTAGGAAGTGAAAGTAATAAAAGCAAGTCACTGGACGTGCCACGATACACTGTATCTATATATACACCATATATATACACATATATACCACAAAAATACTTAGACGTCTGCTTAATAAAATACTTTTTAAAATTAATATTCAGCCAATTAAAAACCAATTTTAATTCAATTCAACCAATTAAAAAAAAGAAATGATGTTCAAACAAACACTATTTCCTGGACTTAAACGAATAATTAAAAACCAAAATTGACCAAATCGGTTCAGCCGTTCTCGAGTTTTAGCGAGACTAACAAACAACAATTGAGTTTATATACATGTAGATAGCTGAATCGACGAACTTCATACCGTCTGAATTTGATATCTTGGCCCCCACATTTTCTCTTTCCATCCAAATACAAATTTCGTCAGCTTCTCTTAAATATTTAAAAAAATACCTAAACCGTTTTCGAGTAACTTACCATATTAAAACATTCATTTAGTCATATTTAACGATAAGAGGTGGTGTGAACGTTTGGAGACAAAGAAACTAACGAATCTATTTGAACCAAGATTCTAGAATTAAAATATTTTCCAGTTGAATATCTTCACCGACTTCACGTATCGACGCTCCTCGCATTGACATCGTGAAGTGTATCCAGCCGTGTCCACTTCGCCGTGTAGTGTAGAGCTGCTCTTATTCAGGACCGTTTCTTCGTCGCATCATTTAGCCAGAAAATGTCGCTTCTCAATAGGTACTGTTTCGTTAATTCGAGTTTCTGACGTGAATCCCAGAGTAAAACATTACACAAACACGTTTCCGCGTAGTGTATTATTACAAATAAGCCGTAGCCGCAACTTCGTTCGGGACTGAAAGCACTAACCCGACCTAAAATTTTTTTATGATATTAGTTGGCAAACAAGCAGACGGATTTTCTGGTGGTAAGAGATTCACGCTACCTAGAGACACCAATGGTGGTAATGTCGCGTTGCGAACCTTAGACCGGGACGTTAGGCTTCGAGAAAATGTAAGTTTTATTGGCTACCGTATACTCCGAACTGGAACACGTTAATGGCTAGCACTGACGTTATAGCGGCAAGAATAGGTAAGGCGGTGGTACTAATCTGAGCGAGTTGATGCGAAACTCAACCACCTAGGCAGATTTCACGGTGCTAGTAACGGTAAGCCTATAGTAGGAAGGCTTATTAAAAGACGGTCTATTCTGCAAAGGAACCAGTACCTACACGGGATATTATTGGGTGTTGGTCCGGGCTCCTTTGAATAATAGACCATCTGCCTTCGTGTCAGGCAGCTCGTAAAAGGCGAGCTTAGGTTTACCGTCACTAACACCGTCTACAACCTATTACGTGGTAGAGTTTCGCAGCAATTCGCCCGGATTGGTACCACTGCCTTGCCTATTCTTGCCGCCATAAAGTCATGACGTGTTCCGGTTCGGAGGGTAAGGTAGCCGGTAAACTTGATTTTGCTCAAGGCCTTCATTACCACCTTTGGTGTCTTTAGGCGGCGGAAATTCTTACTATCAGGAAATCCGTCAGCTTCTTTGATATTTTTGCTTGAAAAAATACTCGAGTAAGTCAGATAAAAATTATTGAGGGTTTGTTTAAAGCCTACAAGTTCAAATTAGAATTTTCTGACAATTTTATCATGATTGACGTTATTAGGGGAGCCAGAAACTTTAAAAAAACAATTCATCTGTGTTCCTTATACATAACGGTGCCTTGTATGATTTACGTATTGTGTCTAGCATAAATAATATACATATGTACGAGACACATTAGGCACGTACATTATTAATATCAGATAAGCTCGTTTGTAATCAAGAGAAGATATTTAGGCTTAAAGACGCTTTGCAGAAACTAAGAAGATCACATATGTTTTTACTTTTCACCATCTAATTGACAAAGTCCAAACATCGCCATGACACTCGAGTGAAAACACATTTAGCACCCTGACTCCCGAACTAAAATATAAAGAGAAGACAAACTTCGCCGTACAATATTGGCAAATCACTTGTACGTTATTCGATAAGACAATTTAAACAATAAGATTTACTCAATTGATTCCTCGTGTTTCCTTAATTAGATGTCTAACAGCTCGTTAGAAGCGGGCAGAGCATTATCTACAAAAACACCAATGATAGAGAGATATATCAATGTGTTGTTTCGTGATATCTTCTTAATATATATAAATCTCGTGTCACAATGTTTTGTTAGGTCACAGTGTCACAATGATATTACTACGCTTACATAGATCCCAGAAAAGCTAAACTCAGCTCCTACACCCAGAAATTCAGACATCTATTTTAAAAATTATTTATGTACATTAATACCTATACTCGTTGGGAATCGAATTTAAGCCTCGTGGTTTAAAGGTGGATTTAAGCGTATGCGTCAACCCTCGTCTAACGAGGTGGCCAACAATTTGAAATGGTATAAAATCGTTAGGATCCAGAGTTCAGTAGTCTAAGAACCTTAAATTAAGTTAAAAAGTATTTATTTTATTCTTTTACACCAAAACACAATTATTTTGTACTAAACAGAGCTAAAAAACAAACAAAAAAAACCTTACTTTACGTTACATCTACAAAAAATTTGTAATTATAAATTTTCAATTTTTATTAACTACCCAAAATTACTGAACCTATGTTGATTGAATTTTGAAATCCTTTCATATGGTTGGTAAAAGTTAAAAACAATTATAAGCCTTTTTTGAATTTTCCATTATATACTTCAGGTTTAAATAAATGATCTAAATTTAAGTAAGCTACCTTAAAGCAGCCATGTTTGTTTTTAATATAAATATACAAAAAACATTTGGAATGTTAAGTCCTACAATACTAGTTGTGTTGTGTGTGTGTGTCAGCTACGACGCACGATTGGAGTTTACTCCTTACGAAATGTATCTTGCAGCACACATGTCTCCTACAGCTGATTTAGTTATGTTAATTGTTCTTAAATTAGTATCATCGCAGACATTAGAAGTGTGATCCAAATAGTCAGTATTTTGATAGATAGCGACTCCTCCTACACGGAGACTACGAAGTATCGCGCAGGAGGAGATTCCGAGAATGAGATACGCTGTGTAATGTATTCCATCTCATTCTTTTACACGTTCAATCCTACAGATATATAGGTATATGTTTGTCTCTTTCTCAACTTTTCGTGTTACACTTGATTTTACTTCTCATGAAATTTCCGTACCGGGCCTTACAACTCAAATCGTTTCTTAAAGAGTAAACTCCAAAAATGAGATTATGAAGGATATTATACATACATACAAAAGTACTCGTTAAATTCAACCCCGGATAGCAACCGGATTAAGTCACATTAAATTAAAAAATGACAGTATTCCTGATACGAACCCATATAATTCACGGAGTAATTAGTACAATGGTAATTTTCCCTGATTAAAATTTACTTAACCTCTGACTTCCATCTGACAGTGACATCTGTC
>NJDD01001152.1:77264-124154 GCA_002245505.1 Calephelis nemesis | reverse complement strand
ATCCAGAAGTAGTACCGGGCGGAAGGACCACCAAGCTTACATGATTAGTAGGTCTGAGAATCGGCTACTATACATTTTTCATAGCCCTAAGTGTTAGGGTGACTCCCCTTATTTCTTTTACTGAAATCACATTAAAAAAATAGCAAAACAACATCTACCAGGTCAGCTAGTAATCTGTCCTAAAACCGGCTAGCTAATACATTTCACACCTCTAAGTAATAAGGGTGACTAACCCTATTTTTTTTTAATAAAATCGTACTAAAATAAATAGCACAACGTTTGCCGGGTCAGCTAATACTTTATTAAATCCATACCGTAGTTCTCGAGTTTGAGTGACAAACCCGAATTTGTTTAAAGTTCTAATATTAAGACTTATTTTTTATATATATATAAAAGAGGAGGCAAATGAGCAAGACGAGTGGGTCACCTGATGGAAAGTAATCACCGCCGCCTACGGGCATCCGCAACACCAGGAGTATCACAAATGCGTTGCCGACCTTTAAGGAATAAGTACGCTCTTTTTTTTGAAGGTCCCTAAGTCATAATTGTTTTATTTTGGGAATTATAATGCATTCAAAGTCAGAACGTAGAACAAGCTGTTGACTAAATCTAATAGAATAATTTTCTGCTTGTCATTTTCAATATAAGCCACCAGTTACCCGCGGCTAACATTTCCTCAGTCGAGTGCTGCGCGTGATGTAATAACGGCTGTCCGCTGGAGTGGCACATTGTGGAACCCTTTAATTAAAGTTTCTTAGGGTTCCTTGAGTGACAAAGAACGGAATTACAGATTCGACATTATCTTCATCAGTCACTCAACTGTCAGTTTTTTCAGTCACTGAATTACGATTACATGATTGTTAACAAATTGCTATAAAATAGCCGATATACAAAAAAAGGGATAACGCTTTACATTAACACTTATTTAATAATATTTGCTGTCTGCGGGATGGACAACTGCCCGGGATTGGATATGTGCCTGGCTGTCGATACTACCTTATTACGTTGTGTGACCTAATATCTTCAGGTAGTCGTGGTTGGCAACCAGGTCAACTTTGTTGTCTTCGAGGATACGGGCGTGATGGCACTTCTTTTTATGGTTAAGGTTGGAAAATTTTGTAACAACAACAGCATTATACTCATTTATTAAAAAACACATTTAGTCAAAGTATTGTTTGAAATACAACAAAGGAAACAAAAGTCTTAAACTAATTAGAAGAACAATAGGTACATAAAAGAAACACAAGAAATAAGCGAAATATTCTAAGATTGTTTTTTCCCGGAAATTCAGTTTCGGAATACAGATAGTATTGCTATGCCAAGAAGATGCTTCGGCTAATTACGAAAATATCGAGGGATTTTGTAATAAAATAATTGCGATATAATATGACTAGACATTACATGTATTCATATTCACATTATTTAATTTAAACGTAGTATGAATGTGTAAATGAATGAATTCCTTATTGAGCACAATCAAGTTTACAATTCAAATTTGTAAAAAAAGACTCCAGTTTTATGATCAATTTGCGATTAGACGATTTGTTTTTCGAAAAGTAGGGCTCGATTCCAAAATCTGTATAAAGGGGATTGAACTTTTTTGTATGAAGTCTGGCCGCCATTTTGTGTTTTTTTTTTCAAAATGGCGGCGCACGAACAAAATACTTGTAGAAACAAAAAAAATATTATGATCAACATATTCTCCTAAAGTGTCAGTTAAAAAAAACACAAAATGGCGGCGGTTGACTAAACCATTTATCACCCTATGAACCTTTATCCTATACCTTTATTCAAACAAACTTAAATTTTAACAAATTTAAAAGGGGTATGAACCTTTGTTCAAACCCCTTTAATCTAAGCAGTGTAGAGGTACGGAATAAAAATAAATTTTAATTATAAATTATTCAATATGAATTATTAAAAAATAATGTTCAAACGCTTTGTCAAAAAATAATGCTTAATTATAATATTAACATGTCAAGTAAAAACTTGGGATCCCTTTTTAGGACAATCGCGCAGTTGGAAGATTATGAAATTTGGCACACTTAAAGTTTATGTGTAGATATAGATTTTTCAATAATAACACTTATGAAGTGCATTAAGTGAAAAAATGAAACATAACTTATGTTACCATGCATTTGACACAAAAACAAATAGATATATTGACGATCACGATAAAACATCACAGATGGCGCTGAAACTGTATTCATGAAGTTTGGAAAAAAGGCGTTGGAGTAAATAAAGATGACATTCTTACGAAAGATATCCACTAGTCTATAATAAAACTGAATCCCCATTTCACGTAATCATGCCTTAGCAGATGGACCAATTTCGCTAATTCTTTCTTTGTTATGTTGAAAGCGACTACATAAACAATGCTTTCTGCCACCTCTTATGAATATCATCGTCAAAGTAATTAAATCAGAGCTAAAATATAACAGTTGCCTCTGTGGTCTAGCGGTTCAGTTATTCGACTTGACTGCATGAAGTCCCGGGTGCGAATCCTGGGTCGGGCAACAAGAGGAAAAATGGGTTTTCCCAATTTTCTACAAAAAAATGTTGCTTGGGATTAGATATGTGCCTAGTTGGCGATAGGCTTGCCACTTATCACATTGTGGGACTTAGTATATCTGCCTACCTCTTCGGGGACATGGGCGTGAAGATACTTTTAAAATATAACAACAGAAATTTCCTGACATTTAGACGAAATGGTAAATACTATACTTGTTTTGCTTTGTGCTATTTTTTGAGAGAGCTTTTTGCTTATTAAAATTTAGAACTGATTAAAATGATTTTCCCCTGTGTTGGTCCGACCTCCTTTGCAGAATAAACCATCTGCCTTTCTGCCAGGCAGCTTGTTAAGGGCATGCACAGGCTTACCATCACGTTAACACTGTTACATCCTACTAGGCAGAATTTCTCATCTACTAGCCCGGATAGGTACTACCGCCTTACCTATTTCTGTCGCCATAACGTCAATACTTGCCAGTTGCCGTTGACGTGTTACGGTTCGGGTGCAAGGTAGTCGGTAAACTTAATTTCGCTCTATGCTTAACATCCTGGCCTCAGGTTGGCAATGCAACATTACCACCTTTGGTGTCTCTAGGCAGCGTGAATTTCTTACCATCAGGAAATCCGTCTGCTTGTTTGCCTTATAATATCATAAAAAGTAAAATAAATAAGAAAATTCTTAATTCTTTTTTGTTTTTTACTTTTTTCTTAATTCGTCAGCATGTATCAAAAATTCTACTTTTAACACCCGAAGGAAAAAGAGGGGTGTTGTAAGTTTGACGAGTCTTTATGTCTGTAAAGATCATTATTAAACTTTTTACGGGAGGCGGTTCAGCTTGCGGATAAACCTATGTAAGGTTTTTGCAAAGCTTTTTGTTAAAAATTTGTATCATATTTTATTAAATAAATGAAAAAAAGGATGGTTGGCAAGGTAGACTACATAAATAAAACATAAAAGGCTATATAAATGAAACATAAACATTTTCGTGTACCTCGATACGATTGACTATCGACTCAATGAAATCCGATAGGATTATTTTTTTACAGTTGTTGAATTTCCTGTTATGAATTTTGAATAAAACTAGTCAATAGTGGTTGAATTTTGTACGATTTTTTTAATTAAAAATTTTGAAAATTAAAAAAAAAAATTAAAGTTAAATAAAAGTACGCAATTGAATTCTTTATAAAGAAATTAGTGTATCATGTATTTTCTTTCTGTCACCGCTTCACCCAAGACCTTGACATGACTTTAATTTTGAATAATTTTTATGATGGCTTATATAATTTTGTATGTATGTATGATGTGATAATTTTGAATTTAAGTTATTGATTCAAACATAAACATGACCAATGGCATGGCTAACGTTCGTGCAAAAACTAAAAAGAAGAAACGTGGAATATACATGTTGAATGAAAATTAAACTTAATAAAATTTTCGTCGGTTGAAAAAGGGTGTTGCAAAAATGTTATTATAACAATGCTTCCTGCCTCTACGTGTCATCGTCGACGTAATTAAATCAGAGCTAAAATATAACGCCGGAATTTTTTTGACATTTATGTGACAAATTAGCAAATGTTATTTTTGTTTTGATTTTTATAAGCTTTTATTTACCACGTTTTGTTAGTTATCATTATGAATTAATTTAAAACGAAGATTCTTAATTCATCGGTATGTATCTCCAGTTCTAATTCAATTACCGAGGGAAAAAGAAGGGTTTTATAAATATGAGGTTTGTATAAAAAATATCAAAATGATTCTTAGCTACAAGCCAAGCCAAGTTTGAATTGGGTATTATTAATATTTTTTTAATTTTATGATCAATATTAATTTTCTAATGCTAAAAGTTCGTTATCAATGTTTAAAAATATTGTTTTATTAAAGCTAGTCTAGCTAAGGCTCGTTTTTTATTTATCGTTTTATTTTTTTATATTTTTTATGATATTGGAAGGCAAACAAGCAGCCTGATATCCTGATG
This sequence comes from Calephelis nemesis, assembly GCA_002245505.1. Taxonomy (NCBI): domain Eukaryota; kingdom Metazoa; phylum Arthropoda; class Insecta; order Lepidoptera; family Riodinidae; genus Calephelis; species Calephelis nemesis. The sequence goes on along the minus strand of NJDD01001152.1, from coordinate 119,667 downwards.
GCAAGTAATATCACGCCACCTAGAGATACCAAAGGTGGTAATGATACGTTGCCAACATGAGACTGGGATGTTACGCCTTGGGCAAAAGTAAGTTTGCCGGTTACCAAACTTAGTGGTCGCCCGTTGGTCGAAATACGACTATAATAAATTTTAATATCTTGTTGATAAGAACGCCATCTTCATTTCTTAAGACCCAAATTAATAAACTTTATGGATAGTTGGTGCGCTATCTATGATCTTTTATCGTTATTTATCATTAATATATTTGTTTGTGTGTGTCAAATGCATGGTAGTGTGGTTAATTTTTTTTATTTAATGTACTTTATAAGCATTACTATTGTAAAATATTCGCTCTGCACTTATCTTACACGTAAACTATAAGTGTGCCAAATTTTATGCTCCTGCGTTCGCGCAATTTTCGTAAAATGAGGTTTTCGTCCAAGCATCGGACGTTACAATGGCAAGAAAAGGTAAGGCGGTGGTACCAATTCGGGTAAATCGCTACAAAACTCTACCACCTTGTAGGATGTCAAGGGTGTTAGTGACGGTAAGCATATGCTCGCCTTTTACGTGCCTGACAGGAAAGCAGATAGTCTATTCTGTCCATTCTGTGTGTTCTGTGGTGTAGGGGAGCGAGCTAGTAGATCTGCGTATAGGGGCTAAGACTAGACCATATAAACGTCAGCCACATCTGTGGCGTCTTACAGCAGTTGTTTATTTCCATCAATCGCCCCTGTGATCTAGCGGTTTAGGAGTTGGACTTGACTGCATGAGGTCCTGGATTCGAATACCGGGCCGGGCAACAAAAGAAAATTGGGTTTTCCCAATTTTCCTATAAAAAATGTTGCACGAGATAGGATATGTGCCCGGTTGGCGATAGGCTTGCCACCTATCACATTGTGGGACTTAGTATCTTCGGCTAGTCGTGGGTGCCTTGGTTGTGCCTCTGCCTACCTCTTCGGGGATTTGGGCGTGAAGATACTTTTCTATTTCCATTAGGAAGGCTCTCGAGATAGTTAGTTCACTGATTAACCTCGCAACAAAAGAAAAAAAACTTGTTCACTATCTTTGGCTACTTTCATACATTCTATATAGATTCTAGTTCATCTAATAAGCAGTAAACGAATTAAAGCAACCTTGCCGTTAGGGTTGCCACACGAACTTTAGGATTATTTTGGACAGTTATAACTTTGTAAAAAAAAACAATTACTAAATTATTTCGATTCGATTCGAAATTCGAATTCGAACAATTATAACATTTCATGTGTGTAGACGAAAATTCAGTTTTTTTTTGTATACGATACAACGTGTATGTTTCTGAACGATAGTTATACAGCGACCTCGATTGGAGGACCTCAAAATATATCAAGTTTGTTAAATATATCACGTAGTGTAATATACACTACGTGGTGTTATAATTGGAATCACCTGCAGTTAACATGGTCTGTCTTTAAAAAAAAAGTAAAAAAAAAGTATCTTTACGCCCATATCCCCAAAGACGTAAGCAGAGGCACAACTGTCTTTTAAAGTAGATTTTAGCAGTAGAATTTTTTTAAGCAATTAAACGACAACGTTCATTGAATTTTATCTAACAAAAACAATGATGTGAATCGGACAACTTTTTAAAATCTTTATTATTGTTTAAACAAAAATGAATCGAGATCCCCCTTTTTATTCACTAGCTTTCGCCCGCGACTCCGTCCGTGCGGATGTCGGTCTAAAACTGAAAAATTAAGATTCATTTTTTTCTACGTAATTTTCCAGGATGAAAAGTAACCCATTTTATGTCCAGGATAATAAGCTATAATTATAACAAGTTTCATCGAAATCGAACCGTTAGTTTGCACGTGATGCCTGAACATACAGACAGACAGACAAAATTTTTATAATCACATATTTGGGTTTGGTATCGATCCAGTAATTATTTTTTCAATATTTTCAATGTACAGAATTGACCCTTCTACATATTTATTATATGTATAGATAGCACGATGTACCTTTTCCAATACTTTTAATATCCAGTAAAATTTAATAACCATCACTTAAATAAGATACATCAATAAGATACTTACTCCATATCACTTAATTAAGATGCTTAAATAAAAATACAAAAAAACGGCTCCGATTCCAACATCACTATCTTATGTCTTTGTACTCAAAAACATGCAAAAGAATCTTCTTTTTCACCACGCCCATATCCCAGAAGAGGTAGGCAGAAGTATTATTAAATATGCTATATCAAATACAACTTAAAAACCGATAGTTGCAGTTACATTTTACTTGATGTCATTCTTTATTGGCTGAGTAATATCGTAACAAAAGAAAAAAAAGCAACACCGAAGAATTCCTTTCTCCTTTTGGAATAGGTTAAAAATAAAAAGTGGCATCCCTATTCACAGCGGAATTTCCAGTATCTTATTTCCCCTTTCACAGATTTTCCGTAGACACAGATGGTTAACTCTAGTTTATTGGTTTAGCGCTCTCCTCGTAGTACGGAATTTCCAATTGTAATCTTTTAATGTTATAAGTGTCAAATTTTAATATCTTTTTTTTATGTTATAGGAAGGCAAACAAGCAGACGGATTCCTTGATGGTAAGAAATTCACGCCGCCTAGAGACACCAAAGATGGTAATGGTGCGTTGCCAACCTGAGGTCAGACTGGTAGGCCTCGAGCAAAAATAAGTTTACCGGCTACATTACTCTCCGAACCGGAACACGTCATGACGTTATGGCGGCATGAATAGGTAAGGCGGTGGTACCAATTCGGGCGAGTCGCTGCGAAACTCTACCACCTAGTCAGATGTCAAGGTGTTAGTGATGGGAAGCCTAGTTTTCCGAGCTGCCTGGCAAGAAAGGCAGATGGTCTGCTCTGCAAAGTTACACAAATTGAATCTAATCCCAAAGTAAGCAAATCATATGCTTGTGTTATGGGTCATAGTCAACGATACTACTACATAGAAATACTTAAATAGATACCAGAATAAATTTAATAAACACCCAGACCCGGAAATGCTAACATCTAAATGTTCATCACACAAACGTCTGCCCCCGTCGGGAATCGCCGAGCCTCGCAGTTGGTCAGTGTAGATAGGCGTGTACGCTAACCATTCTACCAACGAGGCGGTCTAGGTCAAAAAAACTTATACCACTAAATAAAAAGGAATGTTTTAGTCCTGTGAAAGTAAAGTGACTTGAAAGCTACGAATAAAAGTGTTAAACACAACCGATATTTTACCGATACAATAATTGAAATAAAATATTTTAATTTTCTTTGCGAATACCAAAGAGAAGACGTCTAGGCGCCTGGAGCCGACGCTAAGGGGTAAGAAGCGAGCAGGGGGTAGTTCTTCCCGGAACTATCGAAGAAGGTCAAGGTTTCACTTCGCGGTCGCGGATCACACATATGTATTTAACTACTATTGATAGCGTGCTTGGTAGATATGATCACAGTATTTTACGGCATACTTAAATAAAATATGAGGTCATTTTTGTATTTTGCAGATATTTGGACTCGGATTTGAATACGAAGTTCTCTTCTTCAATAAGTCGCTCATCTTCAAAATACCTTGTATATCTATATCTATCCCATTCATATCCCTATATCTATCTATAGCTCTATCTCTATCTGTATATGTAACTCTACCTTTACATCATTTAATTTTTTTTGCTAACAAAGTAGTTCAATAAATGAAATCATGTATCACAAAATGCCTGAACAATATATTTCAATGAGCGCAATCCGAATAAAATAGTAATTATTACAATTCGCAGCCATTTACGGTTTACCAATTATAAACTGAATTAAAGTGAATCTCGCTGTTGAGTTTTTACAAATCCTGAACCAATAAAATTAAACTTAAAATTGGCAACAATGTCGTTTTCCAGTTTAGAGGGTATATTGTTATGTATGTTTATATTTCTAGCTGCTTTACGAACTTCTTTCCATTCAGTTTGTATGGGAAATATAAAACATTATTTTTCCCTTTTTCTCATCTTTTGAACCTTTCTTGGGCTTGAACAAATAATTTAAAACCCAAATTAGCCAAATGGATCAGCCGGTTTCAAGTTTTAATTAGACTAATGAACAAAAATTCAGTACCTTCAGTATCTTCACGCCCATATACCCGAAGTGGTAGGCAGAGGCACAACCAGGGCACCCACGACTAGCCGTAGACACTAAGTCCCACAATGTGATAGGTGGCAAGCCTACCGCCAACCGGGCACATATCCAATCCCGGGCAGCATTTTTTATAAGAAAATTGGAAATCCCAAATTTTTAACATACCAAACATATTAAAAAATCGGTAACATCTTTTTGGAGTCGGTTAAAAGATTTGTTCGTGGCATAAATTATCAAGGGATTTTTCCTTTGAAATGTTCTGAATAAACCCAATCTAACGTTACAAAATGTTAATGGAGGAAAATCCAGATGGGAGTTGAAATGTAATTATAGTGAGTACCTTGTCGGTTACGTAATACCCTGAAGAATAGGGAACTTCTTACCTACCAAGCTGTAAGAGACGAGAATGGGTTTATGACTAGAACATTAATGTATAAGTATTTCTACGTCGAATATATTTTACAGTTTGAAGCCTCGTTACACTTTTGTTTGTAATTTCACAAGTTTTTAATTTACTTCAAACAATGTTTTACAAAACTCTGTCTAAAAATGAACAACTATTATAATAATTGTACTAATATATAGATTATTTCTGTCTTATTAATAAACTACGAGTAAAGTACTCCAAGATTCAACCTGGTACAATGTGTTTTTAATAAAATGTGATACACACTATGTTATCGACATAACTTTACTCCTATATTAGTCTCCGTTTGTGAATAAGACCGTAACCGTGTTAAAATCGCATGCTCCAAGTAGTATCCGAGCTTACTACTATATTTGTTTCTCCCTTAGTAACCAAGCACTAACTTCATATTGAAAATGTTATTAATATACTGAGTGTAAACATGAAATAACAACACTATCCTTACAAGGGATTAAAGCGTATGCTATGGCAACCCTACATTTTTTTCGTTTCATTTGGCGGAAATGTTTAAAAAACCTTGGGCGCTTTTTGAGGGTTCCTTCCAATCTTGAAGATAAAAGGGGTTTTCCTTTTAATGTTCAAAAAACTGAAGAACTACTCTGATTTAGCAACTTGTATAAAATCGTGTTATTTACATCTTCTAAAGTAATAGTTGCATAGGCATTAGCATGTCTTCAGAGAAAAAAATAATTTAAAAAAGTATCCACTTTCAACATTTTTTGTTCTAAGTTAACTTTTTCAAACTTATCATTAAATTACCTAATTAAGCACCCCACTCCTATCTCCTAACCACGTTTATTAATAGCGAATTTAAGTAATGTCAACTTCAACTTTGGAGTGGAAAAGAGTAACAGACAGATAGACTTTTACATTTATGTTATAAGTTGGATATAAGTTAAGCGAGTCATTAAGGATAGCGCCCACTGTCGACGAGGCGGAGCGTGTCGGGTCGGGGCGCATCGTACTGCAAAGCACACTGAGGCAGGCCGGGCCGCATCGCATCGGTGGATTTCTGTTAGTTAGTAGTAGTTTCCCGAGAGAAGAGAAGAGCAAAAAAATAGAGAGGCTTCTTGATTTTAACATCGTCAAGTATCTACGGAAATTGGCGCCGCTAATACTTGTTATTCGAATAACAGCAAGCTTAACTTGAAATGCCACTTGTGCTCTATTCTTAATAGTGATATCGTGATTTTTGGTCACTGTAGGCCTCATTGTGGAATGCGCGCGGGATGCCTAGCGGTAATCCGTGCCGATGCGCCCCGGCACAGTGGGCGTTGCTTCATATAAACAATATGAAAGTGATCTAGGCGAATTATTAACAGATGTCGACACTGCTAAAATTGTTTATTTTAGTTATTTCCACAGCATCATGTCTTATGGCATTCTTCTCTGGGGAAGCTCTGCCGAGGTAAACACAATATTTATCTTGCAAAAAAGGGCTATACGGGCAATTTATAACTTAGGCCCAAGAGTTTCCCTTAGGAAAAAGTATAAAGAAATAAACATAATTTGGTTAACAACAATATTTCCACAAATTAAAATTGTTACTTAATTCGGTTTTATCTCACTGAGTATATTTAACTAGCTGATCCGTCGAACTTGATTTCACTAATTTGTGTGGGAACAATTAGGATTTTGTTTTTTTTTTAGTTTCCTCGCAGTCGAATGGGATGAATATCACATGTCCCTTTCCTTTCGCTGCAAAAAAAGGCAACCGTCTTTTCGAGTTTCGATAAAATCCGTTCAGCTGTTTTCGAGCTGTAAAAAGTGTAACTAATTCTACTTACTTTTTTATATATAGACTAGCTGTTCCGGCAAACTTCGTTCCACTAGTACAATTTGTGTATGAAATATCAAAATATTGTATCTTCACGCCCATATTCCCGAACAGTTAGGCTGATGCACAACCAGTGCACCCACATCTAGCCACATTTGCAACATTTTTTGTTAGAAAATTGGAAAAACCACTTATTCTTTGTGTTGCCTGACCTGGAATTTGGACCTCATGAAGTCGAACCCAATACTTGGACTGCTAAACCACAGAGGCGATAAAATGTTGATTATTAATAAACCTATTGTACTGACGACAATATCGCAATACACATATAAAATATATATACAGTTGTCTCTTTCCATTAAAAGGGCCGTGGTCGTGAGGTCCAATNNNNTACATTAGAGTGAGTCATCAGTACCTATATGGAAATGACTTCCGGGGGTTACCATAAGCTCTTAAAACAGTACTATTTCAACAATACTAATTGTCAGTCGAGAAAGACAACCTTGTAACGTATACCATAAAGTTGCTTATAAAGGCAGACATTTAGCAAGATAAAAATAATACAGTAAAATAGTCCAACAGTAAAATAGCTTCAAGGCCGTTCGATGTCTCATACCATTAAAACAAATAGAATAAAAACTCAACCATATACATGCCAACTACATTGGCATGTTCTTGCCAATGCCAGTGTAGTTGGCATGTATACTTAGAACTAGTTTTTTCCTGCATAAAGTTAATACACTAAAGTATAACGCCAATCTGAGTCAATGCCAAAGTATGTAAATGTCAAACCAGGTGTTAGCCAGACCACTGCATCCATTAAAAAGATCCTTTCATCAAACTTACGACTTTTCACACAGCAATTCTGTAGCATTTCAATTCGTAGCATATCCATCCGTAGCATTTCAATTCATAGCATATCAATTCTTAGCATATCCATCTGTAACCATTCAATTCGTAGCATATCCATCCGTAGCATTTCAATTCGTAGCATAACTATAATAAATGGTTTGTGTAACAGCTCTCTCGGTGTGGTCACTCTTTACCTATTTCTGCAGTCGTTGCTATTGATAGGGAGACTAATACATGCGATGATTGTGTCTTACCGCCAAGAGAACCGCTGACTTTTAGTTTCAACAAAAACCATTTCGACAATTCAATTAAAATCTATTTGATTTAAGAAAAACAATTGATTTGGCTTCTATTCTTTCTGATTTTTAAAATAAAAAGAGCAAACTGCAACTCCTTATATCGTAATTTTAACCTGCGATGGTACTGCTGTTTTACGTGTTCGTGTCCTAATTATTGATAAATATCTATAAATCAGTAACATCAAAGACATCTTTACTTTAAGGTACCCCACCTTAGAGTAAAGATGTGTTCTTGTTGATTGTAAAGATTGAAAGCAGACAAACTTAATTGTTTGCATACTAATTTTCTTAACAATCGGTGTAGCGGTTTAGCCGTGAAAACGTAATAGAAAGAAATTAACAAAAAACCCTAACATTATAAAGACTTACATTTTTAAAATATTAGGATTCTAAATTTGGGATTTATGGATAATAATAACACAATCCAGATAAAAGATTTTATTTTCAAATATCGAATACATTTAATAACTTTGCACACGTGCGTGAAGACATTTATAATAAAATATTATTCAAAACGAATCACAAAATAACAGCCAGATCTTGATGTGATAGTAACGCTAGAGAATAAGGTTCAAAAATGTTCAGTCGTCGTTTCTACGAAGTAGTCGTGGTACCACAATATTTAATATTAGATTCACAGCTCATATCTAAATACAGATACATCAAGGTTATCCGCTTATATTATAAGGTCTTAACAAATTAGTGCTCGAAACTGTGCCTGGATATTACGAATATTAAACTAAATATTAAACCATAAAAATAAAGCCAAACACTTTTAATATTCCGATATTTAATTGCTCAAGTTCAATGTCCGGCGCCCGAGATACGAGATCAGCTGTTAACGTTCATCGACATTCAGTTTATTAGCGACGATGACTATTTTTTACATTTTATTTATGATTATTCTATTACTTTTAAGTTTTCAGGTACGTTTAATGAATCTCGTGTAAAAATATCATTAGACATTAATACCTTTAAACCTGCAGTACATTCTTTATAGTATTATGTAGTACATACTTTAAAAACTGCATGAAAGTAACGACAGTCGTAGTGTTGTTTTAAAAAATAATTAAAAGATGACTTTATTCATTAGTGATGTTAAAAAAACTTGAATTCAATGTATTGCTGAAACAAATATAACAGAATAGGAATTCAGAATAACGTGTACGATATTTTTATTTATTTAATCTGCCCATTTTGCGATGTTCGAAAAAACGTATGTTTTATTAAATTTAACTGCCCAGTAGTAAAATTATACTTTAAGTAATAAATGTTTTTAATTTTTTTGCAGACACCAGACACATTTTAGGTTAAAATATAAATAAGCGGATTACCGAAAGTGTTTATTTTTAAACGGAAAGCTCTATCGTCAATTAGACAAATACACATACAAAGACAATCAACAATGATCCAACGTTCGGATTTAATGAAAAAATGACAGCTTTAGAAAAAATGTAAACATTAGTTATAGCCTTAATTTCAATGATGATAAGTTTACTGTAATTTAAACTCATCACTGATTACAAATATGAAGAATTTGGTGATTACAAAAAAATTTTTTTAACATCTTAATTTTTTAATTTAGGTCTTTGGCACATCTCATAGTTAATCACAACTTCGCAACATTTAATTTTGTTACGTAATAAAAATCTACGAACTATTAAAACTTTTCAAAATTATAACAAAAGAAGTGAATTTCACATTCCGAATAATATCATCTTATAAACAAACACAGGTATTAAAATTATCCTTATTTACGAGAAAGAAGAATAATAGATATGCATTTTACTTCAGTAACAAGAAAAACCTACGGAGCAATGTATTCTGAGAGTAAATTATAACTATAAGAGGCCGGCGATTGATATTGTACGCCAGAGCCGTTACCGTGAGTTTATAGCGCCGCGCTGATATTCGCTAGAATGTCCGTAAATTAATTGTACAAATACTTGAACAGCGCCTCTAGTTATGAATGAGAGAACTAACTGAAACGCTAAAGATTTCATTACATACATTACTAAATAATGTCTATAGCAACTCCTGCTAAAGGCTCAAATACAAAAAGGATAAGTAATGTGTAAGTATTATCAACGTCAATATGACTTAACTTAAAATCATAGTCCTAATAAGTCAATACTTTAGAGTGGTAATAGATTTTTAAAACATGGAAGATACTATTCAGTTTGATAATTTTATATAAACTGTACACTACGTCATTTCAATATAATTAAAGTCAAATAAGTGAAGTAATTAAATATCATTAATGTAATGGTTCCAAATCCATTAACGGCCAGTATTAATAACCTATCTGCACATAAAGATAAGCCTTCTGGAAATTTACTGCTAAGACATTTTTGTTAATTATTGAAACATATCAGCAGTACCTAACCTGGTAACTGACCTAAAATAGCAGGATCTATAATCTTAGATATTTTATTAATATTGGTCCTAAATACTCGGCACATTTTTTAATCACACGCCGGCCTCTTAACGCAGTTCATTAAAAATATTTACCTAAGCAATGAATCAAGGAAGAAAACCAACTTCACGGTATTAAACTATTTTCTAATGCATTTTATGAAGACTAAAAAAGTTACCTACCTAAAGTAAAGTAAGTTAATTTATTTACTACCTACACCGCTAATTCATACCTCATTTTATTTCTATCAATGTAAATAAAAATATTCACATTTCTTACCCCGTCTCTCTCTTGTAAATATTTGATGTAGCTTATTGTTTCTTAAACGTTAGAAAAAATACACGAAAAATGTTACCCATTGTTATTAGAATGGACAGGCGTCGTGTCCCAGCCCAATTTACTCGAGCATTTTTCCAATAGTAACTATTTTTAGCTGGCACTCGTTAAAGAAGGTTTATCAACGACGCGCACCCGGTCTTTTTATAAAACAAATTTTATTTAAATATTTGATTACGCTTTAATTTTTAACAAAAAGTTTAACTCATCATCATCTGGAGCTTTTATAAATCTTTTAATAGAAGAATAGGATATATAGAAAACTAATTGATTTAGCTCAAATATAACAATAGTATGAAAAAAATTCATATTTCTAACATTTCAATAGTACATTTGAAATAAAGATTAAGATGAACACAGAAATATATTAATTTAGCTCAAATATTTAATAACAATAGTATAAAAAAACAAATCCACTTTCAAGAAACCTTTTTTATTATTTTAGTCCAACACACCTTTATTTCAAAGCACAAGATATTTTAAACACGTTAAAATAAATTAACAGTATAAAATTTAAATGAAATAAACTTCTATTAAAGAAATTTTAATTTCAAAGAGTTCATCACTTACAATTCATTTAGATTTATATTGAGTTGAATAAATCCGTCAAATCTCTCTCATACAAAATGGTTTTCTTACAGAGCCGTTTCAGGAAAGACATTGAATAGTTTCCAGTATGATATGTGACACCAAGATTTTGTAACAAGTCACTATAAAGATGTAAACAAGAAGTGCTTAGTACAGTGAACATCTATCATACAACTACAACACAGATGTTACAGTAACATTTATTATTTTTAATAGCTAAACACTTTACTGACTATTGCAATTATTTATATCGTCTCATTTACAAATCTATCTCACAGCTGGCCAACTTTTTATGTAATAAGAGAGCAAGCAAAAAGGAGCACGGTTTTTACCTGATGGAAAATGATCTGCGGCGGCTGTTACTAGAAGTATCACAGTTGTATTGCCGTCATTATTAAAATTAATAAGCTCTTTCTGTTGTGGCATGTTAAGCAAACCATTATTTTTTGTCTAGAAGGTTTTTGCCTCTTTGAACGCATTAACGCGTCTTTAATTGATACGGTTGTTCTAGAGAGGTAGTGACTAAGTGATGATCCTCTTGGACATCATTTTTTATAAAATAAAGTAAAATGGCAACAAGTTTCAGAAAAATTAAATAAAGTTTACATTTTCAGTTTCAGTGTAGCTTGATAAAAAAAACAAAGATAAATAAAACTACATTTGGATTTGCAATGGAAATTACCTGCCAATCTCGTACGAACAACGTCGAAGCTGGGCGACGTTTTAAACAATTTGAATTCATCCAATCTCAGCTACTCATACTACCACCTAAAGAAACCAAAATGAAATATAAATGCGTTTTTGTTGAATAATGAAAAAAAAATTTAGATATTTTTATATAAGTCTCCTTAGTAGACATTAGGTTGTTACTGATTTAAACTCTTTGTTAATTTTTTAAGTATTTTTTTTAAATTCAAATTTTACTAGAATGCTTCTACCCCTACAACAGTTTTTTGCCGGACTGATAATTTAGAATTCTTCACGATTGGTAGTTTAGAAATGAGACGATATAAATTAAAAGTTTTAAGGTCAAAGATGGCGTTGGTTATATCCAGAACATTCATCAAACAATCCTTGCAATAGAACCATTTATATAAGAACACACGGAGCTGATTCCACATGCGCGCGCCGCTGTTTTGTCAGTTTTGTTTTAACTACAATCTCACTATCTTTTAATGAAAGTATTGTAATTAGAACGAATATAGATCCTTCAAATCTATCGATTTACTTGCTGGACTTGTAATTTAGATGTTGATCAATTCCTCTTATTGTTTTTCAATACAATTCTTTAGATATATAACATAAAAATGCTGTTATGAAGTAATGTAGTATTATTAAATTCAATTAAAAAAGTATAAAAAGTTAAGGATCGTGATCCCTCTTATTTACCTGAATTCAAACCGAATAACACCTTATTTTAAAACAATAGAAGACAAATGCTATACCCAGGGAGTTAGGTCTTTGTTCTCTTTTCAATAATGTCTATCATAGACACCGATAGCTCACAACAGCAGTGGGCACGAGCGAAAATCAATCCGTGTGTTCTGTTTCTTTAAAGTACACTTACACATAGACTGGTGTATTTATTCAGATTTATATTAAGTCCGGTTTTTATGGACCTCACATATCTGCCAAATACATTCAAGATGGTTTTCAATATACATACCTTACCAAACTCTATAATATAAATTCGTTTCAAAAATTTAGGTACAATTTTTATAAAACTTATCTGAATATAAAACTGTAAAATTGTAGTTCAACATTAGCAAATTCAACAATTTGGCTTGAAGTTTGGATGAACGTATTACATAAATTTGAGGTGCTTACAAATATTTATACTAGTGGGTTCTTCGAAAGAATATTTTATTTGGCAGATATGAGGGAGTGGTGTTTCGTCCAATTTAAACATATTCCAGGTAAAATGCGTTACTGGTACAGTTGCCATTATCATTCGGTGAATCTGGATGTTCTTCAGGTTCTACTCCATTTGTCCTCATTTCGTCCCTTACCTGTGTTATATAACAGAACATTTACTAAAACTGTACATCTATTTATAAGCTTACATATTCGTTATCCATATAACGCTACTAACTTATGTACATATTAATATTATGTTCAGTAGTGAAAAATGAAACTAACAGCTATTTCGTAAATGTCATTTTGCTGTCAAATTCTAAAGTCTGAACACCGAAAACATTTTTTTTGAACAATAAATATTTTTTAAAATGAAAATATTAAGCAAATCTGCTATGCAAGATTTGAACTATAAAATAATATTACCATTATTGTTACAATTTTTTTTATTATCTAGAATAAGTTTTTTTTAAAACTCCAATTACATAGTCACATGCAAGAAATGCATTTTTAAGAATGACTTTAAATCTTTATTTTCTAGTAGTTAATACCTTTTCGACTTGTCTCATGACCCGGAGCATATTTAGTCCAGCCAGGTTTTTCAGTTCTTGAACACTCCATTGCCCGCTTCGCAGCAGCTCGGCAAATAGTTCTGGATATTTTGAAACGTCTTCTAAGCCACGCGGTACCCTTTATGGAAATTTATCACTTACATTAATTTAATTTTGATTAAATCTGTATGTTACGTGATGCCAAAACTTTTTACGAAAATCGCGGGGACGCGGAAGCAAAAAATTTTGGCACACTTGTAGTTTATGTGTAGAAGTGCAGAAAGCTAATATTTTTTAAATGGTAATGCTTATAAAGTACATTAAATCAATAAATAAAACATTACCCACACTACTATGCATTTGACACATGAAATTCTTATCAACAAGTTATTAAAATTTATTATGGTCGAAATTCGACCAAAACACACTGTATAATAATGAACATTCCAACGCAGTAAAATTTTATAAAACTACTCCATAAAATTTAGTCACACTCGTAACCCTGAAAAGGTTGGCAGAGTCACAATCTGGAAACCCGCGATTAGCCGAAGATACTAAGTCCCGCAATGTGGTAGGTATAGGTAACCAATCTCGGTCAAAGTTGTTTTTATTATAAAATATAACATTTTCTGTTTACCGACCCGGGAATCAAATCTAAGGTATGAAATCAAGTCAGACACTGGATCGATACACTACAGAGACAATTCATTAAGGCCCCATACTTAGTCAGCCAGAAGAGCCAGTCGTCGCACTCCCTCGTTCCATGATTACTATGAAATATTGCACTCTAAAGTAAATGTCTTAAGCGACAAATCACTATTTTTGACACTTAAAAAGTAATTTGAAAAAAAAGTATAAAAACTGAAACACTTATCTTTTTTTATGTTTATGTTAAATCTGGTGTCGATATTTTCATAATTGAAGTAGACAGTTGGGTTTTGCTTTCAAAAAAGGGTTAACTTTTTGATTTTTTTCTATCGAGCAAATTGAAATGAACCGTGTTTTGTAAACAATAGTCTTATAAAGCATATTAATGTTAATCTTGTGTATTTTTGTCACCAAGATCCGTGATTGCTTTGTATGAAAAAACATTATACTGCTGACGTATTTTAGCATACATGGACTCTTAATGTTTGATACTGTATTTCGTAATGAAAATCGGAATATTTGTAGTGGATTTAACTTTGTTAAAGGTTATAAGATTATTATAATATGTACATTTTGAATTGGAAACTTCCTCAAATGATCGTTGTTTGAAAAAAATATTGAAATTTTATAATCACAATGTTTACCGCCTTCACGTCTTCGTAATTAAATCTGAGCTAAAAGTAACTTTTTTTTAAACATTGGAAATTTCTTTGCATAAACGCTTAATACGATTAGGTATTACTCAAAAAAGACAAACGTAACTTTCACAAACTTCATAAAAGGCCAAGACTACTCTGCAAAAGTCGTGCGTGATTTAATTTAAAAAATATAAAAAGCCTCGTTTCTTGAATAAAGGAACCGGGAATCAGAAGATTTAATAACACCGCAATAATTGTTATGTTTTCGTCGTCAGTTTTTTTGTTTTTTTAAGCGCCTATTACCTGTTAACTCCGTCGAAGTCGCCCCCTATGCCGACATAATCTGCGCCGATCAGCCTCTTGATGTAATGGAAGTGTTCTAAAATAAAAATAAAAAAACTCGTATATAGTATGTTTATCTATTTATAAATTTTAAAACTGTAACCGTATTTTTAATAAACACGGAGTAAAGTACTCCAAGGTTCAACTTGGTATTATTTTTTTTAATATAGACTATAACGTCAACTTATCTTAATCCGGCTTTCCGCGTTTATCAATAAGATTGTAAAAGTGTGAATTCTGTAACTATCTTCACTCTCATATCATCGAAGGTGTTGGCAGAGGCACAACCACGACTAACCGAAGACACTAAGTCCCACAATGTGATAGGTGGCAAGCCTGACGCCAATATGGCACATATCCGATCCAGAAAATTAAAAATACTAGGGGTCGTCCGTGTTTATAAATTTTAAAACCTTCATGAGAACGCCATCTTCATTTCTCAAGACCTTGTTTCCAAACTTTTTAGTGCGCCATCTGTGATCTTTTATCGTTATCGTCAATATATTTGTTTGTGTGTGTCAAATGCATGGTAGTGTGGGTAATGTTTTATGATTGAAAAATATTAGCGTTCTGCAATTCTGCTACACATAAACTATAAGTAAGCCAAATTTTATGCTCCTGCGTTTGCGCAATTTTAGTAAAAAGGGGAGGGGGGGTTAGCATCACGTTGTAATATAATATAGATATACACTTTCTATTTTTTTTTATCGCCGACTCGGGATCGAACGTCGGACTTGACATCGGACCGCTAGACCACAGAGCCAACCTGATATTATATTTTTTAATACAGACAGTGTTTATTAATAAGATTATTAAAGTGTGAATTCTGATCATAGATTATGTTAAAAAAATACATAAAAAGCGATTTTAGCTGAATCTACTAAAACAAAATTCTTATTGTAGGTAATTTATGTTTCGAGGAAGGTGAAAAGATTACTTCTTGTCTCGCTCCCTACAGCTTGGTTCCTATAATCAACGATTCGTAATCGTAACCAGCAGCAGCAGTTACCAGCTGCTCACAGGCTAAGAATGTTTTCAGATAATTGTTTTTGCAATAAAAGTCAAAGTTATGAGAACACTCTAAAGGTACATCACTACAGAGTTTCTCATGTAGATGTGAATAAACATCTCGCATTTCCTGTATTTGCTAGCCGCCAGAGCGCGCTAGTGTTTGCAATCAACGTAATGTTTTCTCACTAAACCTACAAAGATTATTTGAGATTAATTTCCATTTGCATCTCTGTTTAATGATATTTACTTTGTAATAAGCTAAACGTATCTGGATTATATAGTTAGAAGTATTGAAAAAGTAGATTCTATCTTGAACGTAAAATTTTTGCACCGGTGGCAATAATATAGAATCAGTAACGGTAACGGTAATAAGTTGGAAAAAGAGCGCGTATTAAATCCTAAACATAAGTAGTTAACTAGCAAGCCTATCGCCAACCGGGCACATTTCCAATCCCGAGCAACATTTTTTTATTAGAAAATTGGAAAAACCCAATTTTTTTTGTAGCCCGACCCGGGATTCGGAACCGGGACCTCAAGCAGTCAAGTTCAACAACTGAACCGCTAGACCACAGAGGCGATAAACATAGTACTTAAATTATACGCCCAAAATGATAATAGTTCGATTCTGTTTCTTATGACACTCCATAAGAAGAGAAACTTTTTAAAACTTCTTTTCAACTGATTGAATTTCTGCAACATTTAAATTGTTTTTTATTCTGGTACCTACTTAAGTACCTAGTTCTATGTATTAGAATCGTTGACTAACACCCATAACACTGGTTTGTTATGAGTTGTCTGAGGATTTGTTTTCTTTGGGGTTAGATTAGATTTGTGTAACTTTTCCAGAAATATTTTAATTGAGCAAGGTGAGTCTAAGGTTACAACCACGACTTCGGTCCGATAGTTTGGGAAGCGCAGGGTATTTTCACTAACTACGTACCTGTAAGACGTTAGTCCGAATAATTAGTGTCTGCTCTTTTAACTCACAACGGGAAAACAAGGAAGGAACTTATAAGGTTGACTTGGTGTGTGTGTGTGTTTGTGATTGTAATGTGTATGTGTGTGTGTCTGCGTGTGCACCTGTGGTGTCATAAGTTTTGAACGGATCGACTTTTTTTTCTTTGAAAGTCTACTATCATTCATATTTTTGTATCTTGACCAAACGGTTTATGTAGATTGGAAAATAAACATTTAATATGCCTGGACAAATCACACAAAAAGGAATCTAACTCCAAATTAAGTCAAATTTTTGCTTTTATTACGGGTGTTAGTCAACGATACTTTAAAAATACTTAAGTACAGGTACTGAAATACATTTCACAAATACAACCAGACCCAGAAATTCAGACATATACATGTTAACTACACGGATCGAACCCAGACCTTGTGGTATGTCAGTTGCGTTAGACGTTTTAGCTCACCCTTTAACTAAAGAGTTGGTATAGAATAGTAAAACCTAAATAATAATGAATATTAAATAATAATAAGAATAGTTATAGCTTGTGAAACATTCGGACAGTTATAGAAGAGAAGCTACGTCCAATTATCTTATGTATCTGTCCACGAAGGTAGCGAGGGTTTTATAAAACAATTAATTATTAGCTTTGTAATTTAAGACAAGCCCCAAAAACCTCGAGAATTTTCCCCGTTGGGCTGCTTTAATAGCCTTATTCGCACTGTTTCATAATAGTTAACCTCTGCCAAGGTGGTGTGTTGGAGTGAAACTGTGCCACATACTTTGTACTTTAAGTCTAAAAATCCTAATAGAAATTTTACTCTGAGGATATTCCAGGCAGCTCGTAAAAGGCGAGCATATTACTAACACGATGACATCTGACTAGGTGATTGAGTTTCGCAGCTACTCGCCCAGATGGGTACCATCGCCTTACTTATTCCTGCCGCCATAACATCAATGCTTGCCGTTGACATGTCCCGGTTCGGAGGATAAGGTAGCCGATAAACCTCCATTTGCTCAAGGCCTACCTCGCCGGCCTCAGGTTAGCAACGCACCATTACCACCTTTGGTGTGTCTAGCCGGCGTGAGTTTCTAACCATTAAATCCATCTGCTTGTTTGGATTCCACTATCATAAAAAATATTCCAGAACTAAATAATAAAGAAGTACTAGGACTTATAATAGTCTAAAGATTTTTTTGTGGGTGGGTAAGCCTATAGCAAATTTGAAGTATCTATGTGCTTCTTTTTGTATGTGGCATTATAGATTTTGAACGAAATAAACATTTTCATTGCGAATTTCTTTGTTTGAAGTAAAAAGAGATGGTTCTTAACTTCATTAAATGTAGGTTTTGTCGGTGTTATTGAAAATTTAAATTCGAGAATTAATCTTAAAAAGGGTCCAAAGTTTTTACTTTACTTATTAATATCATGATTTAGATTTGTTAGCATAAACGTGTCATTTCTTACATGGTTAAGGTTTTTATGATTTTTTTATTTACAAGTAGCTTCTGCCCGCGACTCTGTCCGCGCGGATGTCGGTCCTTAAAAAATTCGGAAAAATTAAGTTTTTTTTCTACGTACTTTTCCAGGATAAAAAGTATCCCATTTAATGCCCAGGATAAAAATGTATAATTATACCAAGTTTTATCGAAATCGAACAGTTAGTTTTCACGTGACGCCTGAACCTACAGACAGACAAAATCATTAACCCCCCTGCTATTTATTTCTTCAATATTTTCATTGTATAGAATTGACCTTTCTACAGATTTATTATATGTATAGATTTTTGTAGTTTATTTTGAAAAGTTAAATTTTATAATAAACTGATCTGCCTAACTTCTGACTTCCTTAATTTGGGGACATACCGGCCGTAGCACCACTTTACGCGTCTGTTGAAAAACAGAACCAAAATTTCAACCACCGAGCAATTGGTCCAACCGTTTGGGTGTTAAGTGACAAACACACAGACAGAAGAATATATTTTAGGATGTTTTACACTAATAACATGTCATTATTCTCAGTTAAACAACTTTAAAAACAACGTACATACTAAAAGGTTACGTTTCAAGAGCTGCGAGCGTCAATGTGTACTTACAACTTTGTACGGAAAATATTCACTTCAATAAACTATTTGTATCTTGATAATATATGAAATACATCTATATATATAAAAGAAAGTGGTGTTAGTTAGACTATTTATAACTCAAGAACGGCTCAACCGATTAGGCTGAAAATTGGTGGGGAGGTAGCTTAGAACCAGGAGAAGGACATAGGATACATGTTATCCTGTTCGATTATGAGGAAACTGGGAAAAACAACATTTTTAATTTTCCCCATACAAACTGAACGGGCGGAACAAAGTTCGCGGGAATAGCTAGTATAAGATAAGAGAAAGCTGATATGACTTCACTGTTTATATTCATATCGGAAGTTATAACAAAGTTTAAGGAAACAGTAAGTTTAATGACAGTGGTTTTGTGAAAACAATACATAAGTTGAGCTTTTGTACTTACTCGTTGACATAAAATAATGTAAGATTTGATAACTTGTATTCATAATTCCACTAATAATTGCGATTGTTTGTAAGGATGTATGCTTGTTATTATATCACGCAAAAATAGCCATTACGGAATTCAACGAAGTTTCACAGATAATAAATAATACATTGACTAAGTTAATAAGGATTCTGTAAAATTTGGCATTCGCGCTAAGCCACGGGTGGAAGCTAGTTATATTATAAATGTGAAAATTTGTCTGTATGTTACTGGATGAAAGATTTTGTTGAAATTTGAGATGGACATATTTCCCGATTTAAAACATTTTTTAAGTCGATTCCTATTAAAACAATACTGAAGGATGAACATTTTGTATCAAATCTATTCTACGCTGACGAAGGTATGCAACAGTTATATAAGTATGCAAAAAACAATTTTAAAGTGCAAGTCAAATATAGTTAGTTTTATAGATTGTTTATGGACGTGATTTTTTTTTATTGATTCGAATTTTTAATTCTCCGTACCGACCGTATCTCCGCAGACGTAGATAGAGATACAGAATGACGGAGATAGAGGTCAGGATAACTCGAAATCCTACAATTTTATAGGTAGCTAATCTATCACCTAGTGGACCCTGATCTAATCCTGGAAATTTTTAAATTTAAAAAAAAAGAAATACATTTTAAGTTGCGCGACACGACCCGAACGATAATCGAACCAAGGACTTAGAGTTTTCGCCAACACAAAAGCGACAAATGTATGCCTTAAATAACACCAGGAAATTAATTCAGAACTGTATAGGAAAGTCTCTGTAATTTGATTGGGCTGCGATCGGAAAGGTTTTAAAAGTATTAACAGAGCTTTTAACGACTTCACAAGCTTTTTTGTCCTGTCTGTACTGGTGGCTGGCTGAAATCAAATAAGCTTGAATCAGCTCAATTTCCTCTACCTCCTTCTATCTAATTCGTACGTAATTTTTTAACAAGAGCAAGTATTTTTAAGTTGAACAGTTATAATATTTTGCCGACTAGCCGTTGTCCGCGACTTTGTACACGAGTTGAAGTGACTTTCATGGTTAGCAATGGGTTTTATTTATAGCAATTTCCTCCAGTAAAATGACCCGGATGGTAAATACAGGGTTACTAAGAAAACCATAATATAAACTCATCTAAACAAGAGTAATACGTAATGTTAAATAGACAACAAAAGTGTTTCCATGCCCATATCCCCGAAGAGATAAGCTCAATTAGGGCACCCACGACTTTTATTTATATCGAAAAAGTAGTCGACCATTATTACACATTAACAGTTTGTATGGAAGAAAATAAGGAGTTGTTTTTCCCATTTTTTTTCTATTTTTTCTAATTTTATTCTTCATAAACAAATAAATAAATAGCACATTTAAAAAGGATTATCAAAATTGGTCCATATGTTCAGGGGTGCTGCAATGGCCACGCGAAATGGGGATTCATTTTTACATATATACACTTTCTATATTTTTTGTTGCCCTATTCAGGGATCGAACCTGGGACCTCAAGAAGTTCAAACCGACGGCGGATCGCTAGACCACAAACACAAAGAGCGAAGAAACTGCGGGTAACAACTATGTAGTTCAAGTGCTTTTTCTCATAAGAGAATTCCCTAGAAAATCTTCTTCCTCACCCCACCATTTTAAGGGTCATTTTAAGGGTATAATTGCTTGATGCAGAGTCAAAGAACAAATGTTTTGAATTTTTTAGAGATCAGTCATTATAAAATTTAAAATTCTTATGTGCAAAAAAACCTGTGAATATATTATATATACATATAGTGTGCAATTACATTATAATTGTTCAATAATTCCCAAACAACCATCTAACCCTTAAGATATTATAGTCTGTATTAGTTTAACAAAGGCATTTTACCAAGTTGAACCTTAGAGTGTTTTAACTAATATTAGTAAATAAGACGGTTTTAGTACAATAATACATAATAATATATATTGACGAACAACTTACCCGCGACGTCTGATAACGTAGCATTAGGTGCACATTTCACGAAGTCTGGGAAGAAGTTCACCATAATGAGTCCGCCATTTTCTTTCTAAAAGCACAAAACTTTTAATGGCTCGAGCTTAAGTAATGGAAGCTTATATTTAAGTAGGAATGATAATTATAACTACGAAAGTTGCCTGTCTTATGTGAAACGTATAGTGAAATAAGATTTTATAAAAACTTGTGAGATATTTAAATAGCTTTTATTTTTCAAATTTACTAGATTTGGAATATTATTTCGATCTGCAAGAACCTTTTTTAAATTTATATTTAAAATACAAAAAGTCCTATGATTAGGTATTAATTTCAAAATCAGCTAACTACTTGACGAAGTTCCATCGTTACAATAAATAAATTCGAAATTGAATTTTACTCTGGGTGTAAGTAAACGAATAATACAAATAAATATAAAGATACTCAAATTTTATAAAACACCCAGATATACAAGGTGGTATAGGCTACAATAACAATGCATCTTAATACAATTACGCAAACTGTAATATTTAATTTCATAAGCATTCGTTTAAAATAGTCCGCGTTAATACTTAGATTGCTGTGACGCTATGTCATACCTAGTACGAGTCATGACGTCACCAGCCTGCGCATGCGGATGTGCTTGCCGGTAACCAGGTGAATGCTTTGTTTACGTTAAACCATAGATTTTGTATTGCATCGGATAAAAATTATATATTTTTTTAAATTTTTTATTATTCTAAAGATTGAAAGTGCTATTAATTCCTAACCCACTCTCTAAATTTGGCTAGACTTTTAAATGTAACCTTGTAGATATACAATTTTATATTTTACAAACAAATGAATACCCTTCACGCGAATCGAATTGGAACCTCGTTACTAGTGGTTCCTTAGAACTTACTTATATGTGCAACAATAAAAAAATTAACAGAGTATATAATATCGATATATTTCAATAACCTATGGTACACACTTAAGGTCGGAGTTCAGCTGCTTAGGTTAATTATTTATTAGGTATTGAAAAATAACCGTGGTTGCCTAGTTAATTATTTGTAAATATATACGTACAGAAGACGCATTGACAAAACTCAAGAAAGTTTAAAGATATATATCTTAAGATAAACAACAAACGTTCATATCGAGTGTAGCTGAAATAACAATAAATCAAGAAATGACGTTAAATATGTTTTTTTTTACTATACTATACTATAACATAAAAATCTTTCAACTACTAGTTTTAACAAGAGAAGGGATGGAGTATTAAATGGAGAAGGTACTCCATCTGAATATATGTAAACAGCGAAGTAAAGCCCCATGATTATATCTTAGACAGGTTATTGAAATTAGCTGTGTAACAATGTGTTTCATACCAAGGATTGTATAATGTCGTCAGGAACGTTGCGTTTGTGTTGACACAAGCTGTAGACCGAGGAGTGACTGAAGATTACCGGGGCTTTAGATACCCGGATGGCTGCTCTAGTTGTGTTTTCTCCCACGTGTGAGAGATCGACCAACATTCCTAGACGGTTCATCTCACGTACTACTTTCTGTTGACAATATATTATAAATTATGTTGTGATACACAGCCAATTTGTTTGCTTAGATATTACATGTCATACAAATTATATAAGTCATACAATTCATAAGTCGCCATTGACGTATACGATGTTGCACTACTTGCACAAGTTAGCCTTTCAATTTAATTAGTTACTCTGCCTTTGAAATCGAAATATGACATACAAAGCGGCGCTCGCCTTTTACGAGCTTCATGGTGGAAAAGTTACAGAACAACATAATATAACGCATACCAAAACCAATATGTATTAAATGCTTCCAATGATTTCGCCATAAGATTTCAGCACAGATAAAATATTCTCCATTCATAAAAAATATCTCATGCTCAAAATAGTTTAATGATGTGTCTAACTTTCAAGGACATTGAATTTTAGGATTTGGTTTTTATTAATGTGAGATTGATGACAATTACTAGTTTTAAAGAATAAAATATTACACATGTGTTAAAGTCATGAGTATAGTTGGCGCACTGAGCAACAGTTGTGCGATTGAAGTGTTTAGTGCTGGTTTGCTTATCACTGCTACATTTATCATTTATGCCCTACCAGCAGCAATTCTGGAGGCACTCTTTATTATATTATCCTCCACTTCTACAGTATTTGGACGGATGTGTAGTACTAAGGTCGCTACTGGGTATGATTTATCCCTATCAGAGGATGACGAAGAAAGACAAATAGCGTCTGTTATTGCATCATAATTTTTGCATCAATTTCAAATGATGACGTAAAGTGGGTTAGGTTGTGGGCTAAAGGCTGCATTGGTTGGCACTTACAACGTTGCGATTGGCAGACACTTTTTTTCGGATTTTTACTTGAACACGCACTGTACGCGTGTTTACTTTTTACTATGATTTGTTAGGTAACAACATAACAAATATTTCTAAAGTACAAATGTTTGGAAGTGGGTATGGTGATGTGTGTATTCGTTATAGTTAATTGAGCGATTCAGTAATTATATTTTTTTTACTATGTTGTGTAATTTAAAAAAATATATCTTCACGCCCATATCCCCGAAGAGGTAGGCAGAGGCACAACCAGGGTACCCACGACTAGCTGAAGACACTAAGTCCCACAATATGATAGGTGGCAAGCCTATCGCCAACCGGGCACATATCCAATCCCGAGCAACTTTTTTTTATTAGAAAATTGGAAAAACCCAATTTTATTTTTGTTGCCCGGCCCGGAATTCGAACCCGGGACTTCATGCAGTCAAGCCCAACAACTGAACCGCTAGACCACAGAGGCGTGTAATATGAAACTATTATATCAAATAAATTGGTGCCTGATTAGTTTTGTAATTTCTAAGTGGTGTAGTTACGCGCTGTTACGATTAGCTTACTAAAGTCTAAGCCCAGAAATAAGTTAGGTTAAAATGTTACTGTGAAAAATTCCTGTGACTATAATACATGTAATATTAAGGCATCTATAACCCAGGATCCAGGCTGGTAAAAATATTGGATCACCGCCAGCTGCGTCAAATGCCTATGTGAAAACAATTGACAACACTAACGCTATATTGCAGATGCTACAAATTGATTCCATTTTTCATACTATGATTACGGGAGAGTTTTGTTTAGGAAAATGTTTGGACTGAAAATTGAAACATAATACTTAGAGCATTTATTTTTGCTACGTTTTAGCCTAAAGAAATACGAAAGGTGTGATTGAACCCTTATAAATTTGACATGTCTATCAGTCCGTCCGTTCGTCAAAACCAAGTTGGTTCCCCTAACTATTTGGATTATAAAGGTGAAACTTGGTAAAAAATTTATCCCGTGCTGAAGGGGCCAAAATGATATATTATCATAGCTTTAAAGTGGGCTATGCATAGACGGGTATTTAATACCGGACATCGAACTTTTAATTTTTCTTAAAGTCGATTTGTTCGACTTTGGCATGAAAGATAGTAACTTCAAAGAATGTAGAAGGAAAATGGGATTGAAAGATAGATATCGAACTTCTATCATGTGTTTTCTCCGTAATAACGGACATCTTACTTCTAACATAAGAGAGTGAAAACCCTAAAAAATATGAACTATAAATCTCATTGAATACTTTTAAAACAAATTTAAATAGTTTATGCAAATACTGTAAAAAAAAGAAAACGAAATACAAATTCTGAAACATCATAGTTGTATTTTGAAACATCTAGTTAAACTTTAGTCGCTACTCTTAATATATAACCCTAATATATGATTGATACTACACTTGATACACGTCCCTTCTCGGGTAAGTCCATCTTGAACTTAGCTACTTTTTTATATCTTGTATTTTAATATTCATATTATACACCTTAACTCTCTTAAACCCTACATTTATTTAATATCAAAATAAAGAACAATTCGTATAAAAACGGTATTACAATAAACAATTCGCAGTAGCCTTTAATCACACAAAATATAGTAATCGTCGCATAGCAGTAACAAAATATCCGCTTACCTCTCCGAATTCAGTGAGTCCGTTAGCAGCGGGCGGCTCGTTTGAGGAATCAGCCCTATGAAATAACAATACAAATAAATGACGGGACAAAGTATACAGAACCGCCATGTTTGAGAATGTTTCCATCCGCGTCTTTTGTTCGCATTGCTTTGTTCTCACACGTAGAACTTTGCCAACTTATCGTTGAAAGGAACATTTGAAGTCGCAATAAATAGAGCACCAAATACTAAAACATGTCGCTTACGCTCAATAAATGTTCTTAAATGTCTATGCGTAGTTTTCTGTAATCGTTCGTGATTTGTGAAATTCCATTTTAGGCACAAATTATAAATATCACTTGTTTCTCTTAACAATTTAAGTATTTTATTATTTTTAGCCACTTTTCTTCATTTGAAATATCAAAAATTAAACCGAAGATGACATTTAAATTGTTTTAGAAACTTTTTGAACTACATCGTTAAAGCCAGAATGATGTTTTAATATCAATATCGAATTTAATATCGGTTATAAAACAATAAAAATATATTGTGCAAAACAAGTGATGTTACTAATTGTGTTTATTTAGAAATTGCGCTTAGAAATGTAAGAACATACCTCAAAACAATTGATAAAGGTAAAAATAATTGTACTTTTCACAAAGAACTCAAATCAAATAATAATTAATAGATCAATCTGTTTTGCTCTCAACGTTGTATTTATTATTCAGGTCTGTAAAATAATTTTAAATACGATTTTTAACAACATTTAATTAATACTAACTATTTGTGGAAATTATCAAATCTTTTTATATCAAACATATATATTTATACATAAATGGTATCACAAAGTGTCAATTGTTGAGAGTAACACAGGTTTGAATTTTCCATGTAAAATAGCTGAAAACTTTTGACCAAAAGTAGGCTTTTGGTTGTCGGCTTTTGGTAACCATTTGGTATAGGTATAATTCATGATTCAGAGGGTTTTCGCTACATTTGGTATCAATACTATGTAACGTTTTCAGGATTTCTTTATTTAAAATCGAATGCACATTTATTTATTTTACATTTTCACAAATGAGAAAAATCTTATTATGAATTAAATACTTAAAAATCTAGTTAAATTGAATTCAAGAGACTAAAACATAAATAAACAAATATTATATGGGCACTGTTTATTTTTTATTTTACTTTTTATTGTATATGACACTAAAAAGTAAATTAAAAAATAAACTAATCAAATATTGAACAATTAAAAAAATATTACCAACTATTTAAATATCTCTACCAACTTCATTTATTATTATACATAATGTAAGTCTTAATCGATTCATTTGCATTAAATTGAGCTATTACATGAAATATAATAACACACACGACAAAAATAAAATAAAATTTAAGATGTAGTCCAAATGTTACAATGACAAAAAACATTTTGGCTAAATACACATTGATACGAAGAGGCAGTAAAAATTAAACCATTAACCTAATTAAAAAAAGTGAAAATATGTTTAACTAAAAAGCCTTTCCATAATTGGGTCAATACTGATTTTTTTATATTATTACAAAACAAAAAAAACCGTTTAAGCTTTTGAAATGAATCCGCAAATACGTTTTACAGTTGTCATTTTTTATTATTTAGTTAAATTATATTAAACTAGAAACGCCAAAAATATTTAAAACATTCTTTTGTATTTTAGTTTTAACAGTGCACTGCAGTGGTGATTAACCTAACACTAAGCTTTGTGGAACTGATTTCCGATGTTGCGTTTGCAAGTGACCGGGTTTTCTAGGAATTCCAACCAGTTAGCTACGTCCCCGAGCTTGTTATCAAATACTCAAGCAGTTTGAATTCCGGAAATCAATAAAATTACTTGTTTTTCAATTATCCGTGAAGTTAAGCCAGATTAAATAAAATAATCTACCTAAGTATAAATAGGTGCTAAACGTAAATTCAAAACCAAGTGAATACTGGTTTCACGTCAAAGTTTTTACTTTGAAATCTGAGTTTTGGCGGGATCGCGAATAAAGATGGACGCAGTTTTTCTTAAAGGGTTCCACTCGGATTGAAACATTGAATTTGAAAAAAAAAAACATTTATTTCAAACAAAGTTCCCTTCCAATGTCACCTTTGTGGAAAGCGTGCTCGAGGCGAGACAACAACCGTCTGGAGGATGTCTTAATTAAATTTTAGGTACATGATGAATAAATCTAGACATTTTTCTTGACATTTTGTAACATTTTGTTGCACATGCAAAGTTTTATGCACAAATTATTGTATCGTGTATTTTCTGGATACGAATACTCACTCGACTAGCTAAGATAAATATACCACGACTTTACCTAACAGCCGCACTCAGAGACTTCAATTATCTGAATGATTAATGACGTCTCTGAAGGGTGATCGCACATTGTATTCACGACAGTCTTAAGACTATTTTATGATTGATGTGTGCATCGGCATTAATAAAAAAAGGGAGCAAATAATCGTTTGGACTTGCCAGTGCAGTTTTTGTCTGAGACTTTTTGTTCCAAGTTTGCGTTTGTATTTGGTAATAGTCTGTCTTAACATTGTCGTGACTACAGCATACACGTAATCTTAACCTAACAGTCACAATATTGTTTAGAAAATGTTGTACTATGACGAAATACGGCCAATGTTAATAACCAATCTGTGATAAGAGTTGCTTTAGATCAGTTGCCAGGTAACCGCTGTTATTTTTCTATAATTAACAAAAATATTTTTTCAACAAAACTGTAGTAGGCCTATATCTATCCGTAGATAGGTTATCAGTATTGGCCGTTAGACGGCTTTAATTCAAGCCAGATTATACGAAATCATGTTAAAAATTGAACTTTAATATTGACTAATGGCAGTTGCATATGCTCATGCGTTACAAAATAAAAAAAAACTTACCAAGGTGTATTACACGTGTGTGTTAGTGTCATGTAACGGACACCTAATTGGTAGTAGCTGCGCAAAACTCCCAACGAATTTGCAATAGAATGTCCACCTTCAATACCAATGAGGGAGGCGATTTTTCGTGGCCTGGCGCTGTGAGCTTCTAGTATATCTGTGGGGTAAAACACTGACATTAATTTTAGCCGAGAATGTATTGGGCCGTTTGAATTATTTATGAACTGCTGGAAGATTAATCAATAAGCTAGTGACGCCTAAGTTGTACATCCTTCTAATATTATAAACGCGAAAGTTGCGAAAGAATAGATGGATTTGTGTAACTCTTCTCGGACAAACTACTGAACAAATTTAGATGAAACCTCACTCGAATATTATTTTTGAATCAAAATAGCATATAGGCTATAATTTATAAATGTTTGTAAGCCGCTTGTGGAAACTAGTACATACACATCTTCAAGTTCCTAATGGGGTTGGCTAAGGGTATCTAGTGCCAAATGTCACGATCCTTGTAGATTTTCCTAGCTCCCTTGACATTCGTCGCCCTTTTTCTATCAGTGTCTTTGTAAGTCAGTTTGAGACTTTTAACACTACCCTCGAATAAAACCTGAGCGTTTTGATAATGAAATGAAAAACTAGGTCTCCAAAGGTACCTACATTTATTTACTTTTACATTGTATATCTGTTTCATCATTCCAACTATCATTCTTTCGACATGATGGAACCAACGAAGCATGACCTTTCTCATTTCAACGCCAACACTTTCTTACAATCCCACTTTATCGTGATAAAGTGGGATTTTAAGATCCGTGGATCTCACTGTTACGGATGCGGTCAGCGAGCGTTACACCATATTTCCGCTTAAGTTATCATTCTTTTTGACCATCTCCAAAAAAATTGCGTTATGATGTTTAAATAACGAAACCAGTTGGCTAAAACAATATTGAAATATATTTTAAGAAATACAAGTGGCATTCGTAAATTTTATGATCTCTGGGAATTTATTGATTTCACTCTTTGTTTTTTAAGGTTCGTTACGCGATTATTCGGCCATTATCAAACAGATTTTGAAGTTCTTTTTTTGGAAGGTAGGTAATTTTATGTGATCCCAATAAATTTTGAGTTCTGTTCTAACCTTTACTTCAAACACCACTAGTCAGATCATGATATTTATGTGGGACCATCTCGGAATTACCTTTAGCAAAAATAAATGATTACATTGCGTCGTGGTAATGGGATGGGAGATTTTAACAGTTTCACTGTAGCGCACGTTTATTCCCGTTTATTAAAGTTTTAAACTTCCAGGAATCAGTTTAGATATCGGTGTAAAAAGTAGTTTAGCTAAGATTCCTATCTCCACACAAAGCTATACCAAAATCTTTCTCCGCTGCCAAAACAAGATAAACATTTTGTCAATCTTTGGTAGAGGGAAAGGAAAATTTACCTGTAACAGTTGTAGCCAATTTCAGGTACTGGGGATATTTATCAACAAGCCTTCGGATGACATCTATCTGCTCCAGCGTGAGCTGTACAGCATCTTTGTTTTGTGTGGCACATGGAACGAATGCTGACCAAAACTGTGAACAACATACAATTTTTATGAACATGTTTAACATAAAGGGCTAAAAATGGGTATCTTCAAGCCCTTATCCCCGAAAAGGTAGGTAGAGATATAACCTCTAAGACACCTATGAACCATTAACATATGTGCTTCCTTTTACAAGTTGCCTAGCAGACGTAAAAAAAGGTGTTACTATAATATCTGTAACTGTTTAAGGTTATGAATTTCAAAGTATTTTAATTTAAAACTAGTTTAGCCTAATATAAACGTAATAATTACTTAAAAATTAAATCAAGTAATTATAAATCTCTGAATAAATCACACTTAATAAGCAAATAGAGAAATATTTATTGTGTGTTATTTAAATACTTTATACTAGAAAACAAACACCATAACTCTTAAGATTTATTAATACGTATGCAGCGTTTATGCAACAGATTTACAAATGACATCTGCGTAGTTATTGGTTATTACCGAGTTTGTGTAGTGATGTGATTAAAGCGCATTCAAACTAGTTGCTCCCAATTTCAAACCATTTGCATACAAATATCCGATTCCATCTGAATATTACGAATTCTAGAATGAACACGTGAGAAGTGGGAATAATCCGGAAAATATTGAATGTGTGCAGTGATAGCTCGTATAAAGAAATACACTGAATTGTGGTATGGAAATCCGGGAATACGTTGATTTCTTGCGGTCTCTGTTCTTTTCCCGGACGGGTGACTTAAAACGTTTTAGTCAACTTAAGTCGTTTTGCTCGTCGGTATTTTTTCTGTACGTTATCTCTATTACTCATTATGTGGCGTTGGTTGTGATTTAGAGGTGGTCTCTTATAAATGTGATCAAGTTTTTGATCAAGATGACTTTTGCAAACATTTGTATATGCATATATTTGTGTGTATCTTCATGTGACAAGTATATTATGGTTTTTTTTGAAACACGTAAATGAAAGGACGGAAAGGCGCGTCTTAAATGAATGACAAGAAAGACTTAAAGGCGTATTTTTTTCGTGTCGGATAAAAAACAAGGTATTTCGTAGTAATTGTTACTTCATTGTTGTTCGTAAAACTATTTATGTAGAATGATTGACGAAATTAGTTTCACTACACTGCACTGTAGTGAAAATGCGACACATAGGTACTTAGTTACATACACATACATATCTTCACGCCAAGTCCCTTACGGGGTAGGCAGAGAGTATCGAGTGCCAGACCTCACGATCCTGACAAACCTGTCTTGCTTCCTTCACATTCATTACCCTTTTCATACAAACACGCCGGTTTCGGAGACTCTTGACACCACCCTCGGATAATATCCGATTGATCTGATCGTGAAATGTCAGCCTTGGTCTCCCCGGGTACCTACATCCATCCACATTCGCATTGTATATCTGCTTTGTCAATCTTTCATCTGTCATTCTTTCCACATGCCCGAACCAGCGGAGCATGCCCTTTCGCATTTTAACACCAACACTTTCTTTCGATCCCACTCTTTCTCGGATCTCACTGTTACGAATGCGGTCAGCGAGCGTTACACCACAGATTTTCCGTAGTGCTCTCATTTCGACCGCTTTATCCTACTTTCATGCTCTTTCTGATATACCCAACTCTCGCTTCCATACAAGAACGTTGGGATGAGCACAGAATTATGCAAAGCGAGTCTAACTTTTTGACTCAAAACCTCGCTTACCGCTTACCTAACGCTCCATTCACACTATTCCCTGCACTCACTCTCCTCTCTACATCCGCGGTGTACCTTCCATCCCTGCTAAAAGCACAACCAAGATATATACAATTTCATTCACTTGTTCCAGCACTACATCAGCAACCAAAACTCTTACATCCGTTCTGGCTACATCTCTTTCAAATACCATTAATGTGGTTTTCATCACTTTTAAATGTAAGCGCCTTTCTTTACAATCTTCTTTCATAACTGTGACCAGTGTTTGCAGCTCAGATGGTGTAGAGCCCAAAAGTACAGCATCATCTGCATAAAGCAGGCAGTTCACAACTTGGTCACCCATACGCATTCCCACATTCAATGATCTTAACCTTTGCAGACATTTGTCCAAATACAAGATAAACAAGCGTGCTGACAACACACAACCCTGCCTGACGCCAATCTTAACATCAAACCAAGGCGATATGTTGCCATCAACCCGCACACATGCTTTACAGTCTAAATACATTGACTGTACCGCACGCAGCAGGGACCCATCTATCCCATAATCTGGCAAAATGTCCCAAAGTTCCTTACGTACAACCCTATCAAACGCTTTTTCGAGATCCACAAAACCGCAGAAAACCCTCTGACCCACAGCCAGATGCTTCTCTACAATGTTGCGGAGCGAAAACACTTGACCCGTACATCCTCTTCCAGACCTGAAACCGCCTTGAGCCTCCCACAATGTTCCATCTGACATACCTTGCATTCTCCTTTCAACTATTTTTCCATACACTTTTGATGCTAAACTGATCAAACTAATGGCCCTGTAACTTGTACAGTCCATGCGTGAACCCTTGCCTTTATACAAGGGCACGATGACCGCAGGTACTTAGTTGTCTTTAAATAAATAAATATCCCCGGACAAGCTACTCAAATTGCATCAAACCCCAAAGTGAGATAATTGAATGCTTGTATTTTAAGTGTGCCAACGATTTTAATGTATAGAAATAACTAAATTGATACCAAAATAAATTGAACAAACCGGGCCTGAAAATGCATTTGCATGCATTACACTAATTCTTTGAGAATCGAACCCAAGCCTCGCGGTTAGTCGGTGGATTTAAGTTTTTTTTTTTTAAATGGCTTATATGTTGCTAGCCGCGAGGTTTTTACAACTTAGCCGGGCTATAAATTTAAACTCGTAACCTTGCCCTTTGGCCAACGAGGCGATCCTCACACATCACCTATATATATGGACTTTTGTAGCAGACCAGGATAACACCGTGACACGTTGTAGTTAAATGCCTTGTTATATATACTGTTACATATTCTAGTTTATGCTTCATCATGTCAAGAACATGAATAATTCAAACACATAACGTACCTGTTACGGGACTGTGTATTTTTAAGTATGTCATTGTGTCTACAGTTAGGTATTCCCCGTAGCTTTGTTATTACCGAAGAATGTTTTATTATGAAAATAAAAGAGAAATTTGAAGACGAAATTATTACATACTTGTTTCTTAATTGCAAGTTACGTTTTGAAAGAGTTCTTAATTAAACATCGCTTAAAAATATTTAATAAATATTTTATAATTACTGTTATTGTAATAACACAAAAAATAACAGATTTTGCAGAACAAATAAACTTATCAAAATAACCAATGCCTTAAATGTTATAAATAAATTGTTAAGCTATTGCATAGTTTCTACCGCGGGCCTTGAGCGTGGAGATCCGTGGAATCCAGACATTCCGTAACGAAAATAACCTAACACCCCATCACAACGCTATCTATAGTTGAATAGCAGAACTTTTAATGACTTTTGTCTCCTTAATTCAGCACCTCGCCTCTAGGTGGCATTGGTTGTATTGGCGTTACTACGCATGCGTAATCCTTCTCTTCGCCCCGCAATCTGGTGACTCATGCCTGCTTATGCTAATAGACTTACCACGACAGTCTCCGAGTGCCACACGTCTTTTTTCACGTCAAAAAATAGTTCCAACAAACTTGGAAAAAAGAAAGAAGTATGTTCGACTACTATTTTTGTATCTATGTTAATCGATTTCATCGTTTCATCGTTGGTCGAGTGGCTAGCGTACTCGTCTAACTGCATCGACAAATCGCGGGGCTCGAGTTCAATTCCGGACGGGGCAGGCATTTGTGTGATGAGCATTTAGATGTCTGCATTTCCGGGTCTGGGTGTTTATTAAATGTATTCTGGTATCTATTTAAGTATTTCTATGTAAAAGTATCGTTGACTAACACCCATAACACAAGAACATAATTTGCTTGCTTTAGGGTTACATTCAATTTGTGTGACTAGTCCAGGGATATTAGCCATTTAAAAAAAAACAATTATATAAATTTGTTATGTAATTTTACTTCGTATAAAGATTGCATATTGGCTACGGAACCCAAAAACTGCAACAATAGTTTGCAAATGTATAGCGTTACCCTAACGACCGTATGCATGATTTATAACAGATGTGTAACATTTATCCATACCGTTTCACGTATTACGTCATAAATAAAACCGATCGTTTCATTCACATTGTTAGACTGTATGCTTTTTGTATGACGATAAAATAGGCGGATCGTCTGGTGGTAAGTGATAATACTCACCTATAAACACCATTTACTGACGCGTAACTATTTTAATGGCCGGTTGTTATTTAAATTGTATAAGACCTGTGTAACTCCTATCAGAAAATCCATCCCCTTTTTAGCCGACTTCGTAAAAAGAACAGAAGTCAGAACAGTAGCCGAAGTTTTGATTCCTGTATTCTTTAAATGTTGTAAAAGTTGTTTTAATATTTAAAAGTGCCTTCTTGTGAAGTAAACTTGCCACTGAACTGACTGAAATTGAAGTCGTTTTTTTGCAGTGTTACTGTGATTAAATGGGTTGACCTTAAATAATATACAAAATAAAGTTTAAAGTTATAGAATATATAACTTGTATACATAAGCTACTCCTTATAAATAGCATCGATTTGAAGTAAGAGTTAATTCACTTTGCAATTAACAAGTAGACAGCAGCTTGGTAACTTAGTGGATACTGTTACCACCAAGTTGGACGGTGAATGGACAAAAGTAATTTAGAACTTTTATAATAAATTGTGTTTTAACAGCGTGGGTATTGGAGAACCTGAACTGGGAGAAATGGGAACTGGGATCATTTGTAAGTTTTCTCTTCTTGTGTTGTTTTGGTATTGCTAATAATTACTAGTTAGATACAGTTCTCTACCAAATGTTTGATATACATTCATGTGATTAAAGTATTTCAGCAAATCAATATTTTTTACAAAGTATGAGCATTTAAAAACAAGAGTCCAAACTGCGCAAGGGCTTGTGTCAAAGCCGCGTCCACCTGGTCATACTGTAGTAGTCAAAGGTAACAAAATTACTGAATGACAACATATAAGTACAACTTACATTAGGAAACTTTTATGAAATTCCGTTTCGAAATTTCGACACAAAATATCGCCCTATACATATCGACCCAAATTCCTTCTGCATATATTACTGACGTGTTGGTCAGATTGTTTGGATTTGTTGAGCTAATTTTTTTTATAACGAAATTCCAATTTTAGGTGGTGGGCCAAATGACGTATCCAGTAAAATTCATTTAAGACAAAAACATAAACATATTTTAATACACCCATTTTATGTACTGATTTTGGTTATTATTATTTCTACAACTCGTCAATACTAGTAGGGTTACTCTCAAAGCTATATTCATGCAATATTAGAAATCGGAATCGAGTATATCATTTTAGTTACTCTTGAACACAATACTAGCTAATTATTAACATTTAATCAATAGTCAACAATAAATTATTTTATTGGATCGTTGAATTCAATTGTAACTAAATGTCAATAATCCGCCAGTACTGTGTTCAAAAGCACCAAAACTGACATACGATTCCAATTTCCAATTCGCATGACATCGAGATGCAAGAGTAACCCTACAGGTCTTACCATTTCCTGGCGCCAAAACGTCAGCTCTTTCTCTCTCTCTCTCAAAATAAGCAAAGTAGGTATACCTATGCTTGTGTTATGGGTGTTATTCAACGACACTAATACATAGAAATGCTTAAATAGATCCCAGAATAAATTTAATAAGCACCCAGACCCGGAAATGCAGAAATCTAAAAGTTCATCATATGAATGCCTGCCCCCGTCAGAAATCGAACCCGAGCCTTGCGGTAGGTCGATGTAGTTAGGCGTGTACGCTAGCCACTCGACCAACGAGGCGGTCGAGCTAAATGTAATAAAAATTAGAAGAGCACTTACTTGAGCGCCAACCATTCCTTCCCTCAGCCTCGGGAGATCTGTATGTGAATACTTCGATATAGACCAAGGTTCGACCCTGGTCAAGTCGGTGTCCAATTCAAACTCGTTGATCTGGTTCCTTAAAAACTTTCGTATATTCCACGGCAAATCGTTGTGACTATAAAAAAAACATTTTTTTAAACAAGCTTATGAAGTGCTTTAACCCTAGCTTATGAGGTATTTATTATTAGATATCATGGGCAGGGGCTCCCAGTACCAGCTCCTTTCTTTTGACCGCACCCAATGTAGAGCATCTCGATTAGTAAGTAGATAACCGGGCAATTGCTTATCCGCTTGATTGATGTTGGGCCACTCAGTGTTTTCTACCGCATCTATCACGGGGAGATGCTTTGAGAAGATTTCTCGTTT
The DNA here is from genome assembly GCA_002245505.1 of Calephelis nemesis. Taxonomy (NCBI): domain Eukaryota; kingdom Metazoa; phylum Arthropoda; class Insecta; order Lepidoptera; family Riodinidae; genus Calephelis; species Calephelis nemesis. The sequence goes on along the minus strand of NJDD01001152.1, from coordinate 83,513 downwards.
GCTTCCTGCCGCTAAGTTTCACCTTCGGGTATCACGTTAGAGTTTAAGGTGAACGTAACTCATCATCTTAATACGTGGCAATCTACAATGAGAGAACTAGTTACCAAGAGCGGTATTTAAAAAATGAAATTTATTTATTTGCTGAATATTTGTGTTAAAAGCTGTTACAAAAAACATTTGTTAATACCAATATATTCAACCACATTGTGGTGTGCATTTGGATGATGATGATGGATTTCCAAACGAATGCGATTTAGAAACAACCTTCAAGAAAAGAACGTACTCGTTTCTTTAAGGTCGGCAACACATCTGTGACACACCTGGTGTTAAACCTCGAGCAAAAAGTAAGTTTACCGTCTGCCCATACCTCCGAATCAAAACCCTTCCACGGCAAGCGAAGACATTTTGGCGGTAGGAATAGATAAGGCGGTTTTACCAAGCCGGGCGAGTCACTACAAAACTCTACAACCTAAGGAAAAAGTTGAAGAAAATGTATATTTTTGAGTATGACGATGACATAATTATTGAAACCTAGGCCAAGTTTTTTCAGTTTAACTACGCTTAAATTAAAGAAAAATCAAGCAAGCATCTTAATCAATAAATTCGAGTACAAGAATAAAACAACTATTGGTTTGAATTTTCGAAACATGCTATTCGATATGGCAACTATTCCACCCGTATGCCTTCATCGTAATTTGACGGAAGCTCTTACAACAGAAACAAACTTTGTCGTACGAGGTAACGTCTAACTACTCGTATGTAACATACCACAGTTTAATGTGTTAACAACTTGTTCTCCAATATAGTCACCTTGTCGAAGGTCTATAATTTATTATGACCTATTTTCCCTATTTGACCTATTCGATGTAGGAACTCTTTCACAATAATCAGAGGTATTTTGGCTACAAGTCGTTAAAAATGTAATAAAATCTTTCGTGTTATCTATTCATATAATAAAACCGTAATAAACTACATCTGTGTATAAACATAAGGTACAGGATGCAAAACCCAAAACAAAGGTAATTATTTTTTTGATGGTTTTTATGTTCACTTAACTCAAAAAAAATCAACGTAACGTCGTCAAATATGTAATAGTAGTCCCAAGTAAATTTTCGTATCATCATTGGGGATACCTTTTTGTGACGGGAGAATTTTTTATCTCAATCTCTAACCAAGAAAAGTCACTTCAAGCCGCGGCAAAAGCTAGTTTGTCTTTTAAGCGGCAACTTAGTTTCTTGGAGGGTAGAGTCTCCTTTTTGTAGGTTAAAAATGAGAGGTTATATATTCTATAATATTTTTTTTTCACAAGGAACTTTAATTTTGTTTAACGAGCGTATTTTGTGGAGACCTCGTTGAGACGAAGTTAGGATCTGGTAAGAAAATTTAGTGCAATAGACAATTTTTGAATGACTAATGTGTTGCCAACCTCGCGGTTTTTACAACTTCACCGAGCTTTACAATAGACAAGTAACCCGTTAGTTAATATAAATACCGAAAGTCTCCGAAGCAAGCATTTGTGTATGAAAATATTAATATATGTGGCGGAAGCTAGGTAAATCTGTGACAATATTATAACACCATACTCTCTGTCTAGTCGGCAGAGGACATGACGTGAAGTTGCGCATACATCTTCAAAGTTTTACCAAGGACCCTGTAAACATTGCTTACCCGTCTGTAAGAGGAACTTCTTCAAGTATTTGTTTCGCTATTTCAAGCCTTTCCCGATCGTATGAAGCTGCTGCCACTACAGCCGTCACTGCCAGAAGAACGCAAGCGACCGCTCGCCTCTCACTTCGATTCGCCATCCTCACTGTGAACAAGTAGAAACATCTGTACTATCCATAATAATTTAAAGGAAGGGGTGTGGCTGTATCATGGACATGGAAGTACGTTGTAACTGTGTGATTTTCATTTCGTTGGCTGGTAGAGTGGCTTGAAGATTACATTTTTTTGTTCTCGAACAAAATTAATAAAAGTATCTTTACGCCCATATCCCCGAAGAGGTAACCAAGAGCACAACCAAGCCACCCACGACTAGCCAAAGACACTAAGTCCCACAATGTGATAGGTGGCAAGCCTATCGCCAAACAGGCACATATCCCGAGCAACGTTTTTTTTTCGAAAATTGGAATAACCGAATTTTTTTTATTGCCAGACCCGTGAATTTAACCCGGGACCTCATGCAGTCAAGTCCAGCTTCTGGACCGCTACACCACAGAAGCGACGACCAATTATATTATCAAAGAGAACATTTAAATGAATATTGTATTTTGATTCATTGATGTTAGTATCTTAAACGGATAATAAAACCAATTTGGGCAAAATATATTCTAATTCTAAAAATCAAAAATACGCAACGTTAACGTTTTTATATCTTGAAATAATGAAAATCCAGCATACATTTTTTCTCTCCCTCACTGCAAAACTCATTGCACAAGTTGTATAAGGGATGTAACTTAACAATTTTTTCGATAACATTCACAATAGGAACTACTGTGTACTGCTACGTAGTAAATATAGTTTTACCGGTAGCCTCTATACGTGTTGTGGAAATCAAATGTAAATGCATTTTCGGGTTAGTTGTGTGCTTTACCCACAAAACTGAAATGTAGGGTTGCCACCTTTTACCGAATTAAGAAAGCCCTAAATAATAACTAAGTTTTGATAACAAAATAATAAATAAATCCCAGGCCAAGTTACATAAATTGAATGTACCCTCAAAGTAAGCAAATTGTATACTTCTGTTATGGGTGTTTTTTTTTTAATTATGGCATGGGTGTTAACAACTGCCATTTGTCAAGTTTAAGTTATGGGTGTTAGTCAACGATTCTAATGCATAGAAAAACTTAAATAGATACCTAGATAGATACTTAGATATTCATATTTTGTAGAAAAAAAAGATGAATGTCATAAAGAAGCATAGTATTATTATTTAAATTTATAACAATATTTTATTGCTTTTTGTTTTTTAATAACAAAAGTATTGTATTTTACTCCTTACGCCCATTTGATAAGCATGTATCTAAGACAAAAATTATTGCGGCGGCCATTTTGAATTGAAAACAATAATTATGATTACGTAGCCACCTTGGTATAATAAAAATAAATTCTAACATTTATTCTTATTTCACAAAATAAGAAAAAGACAAGGTCAAGGTTAATAAAACCTTATAAAAATAAGAACTTATTCAAATGTAAACGAGTAAATTACAAAGTTTTCTCAAAATTTTTATACGTGGTGAATGAAAAAATTTCTTCAATTGTTTTACTTTTCTAAGGAATCTGTAATTCAAAGGAGAGCTTTCGAGAAAAATTACTTTGTGTCTAATTTTAAGTATCTTCACGCTCATATCCCCAAAGAGGTGGATTGGGGCACAACCAGTGCACCCACGACTAACCGAATACTCAACCGAAGTCCCACTAGGTGGCAAGCCTATCGCCGACCAGACACATACAATCCCGCCTAACATTTTTTTTATTTAAAAGTAAAAAACACATTTTCAATTTTTTTTTGTTGCCTAACCCAGGGTTGTATCCGGGATCTCTAAAAGTCAAGTCCGACGCCGGACCGCTACACCACAGAGGTATATCTAATTTTTAAACTTACCTTTTCCATAACCGAAGTCTAACATGTTGCTATGGATCAAAACTTGTTTCGCTTAGTTTGTCAAATTTCAATAGACCAAAAATCGAGAAAAACAAGTAAATTTACATAAACAAATCCAAACCCAAAACAGTAAAAGAATTCAAAGGACTTTACGATTAGTCAAAACGTGTAGGTACCTACAAATAGTTTTGACCCGTTTTTAAGTTGTTCGAATTCCTTTGGTTTTTGGCGTTTAAACAATAATGAATTGAGTTGTTATTTGTTTCCGCTAGAGGCGCTGGCATAGCTCCATTTCGATTTGTATTAAACTGTTTTCATTAGTAAAATAAATGTTCACAAAATTTTAATTCAAGCAATAGACATATAGAACAAAGACAAGTGTATAAAATTGGAGGGTGACGAGATGTTTCACACGTTATTAGCCAGACAATATCGAATATTAAACTCAGTCAGTTGTGTGATGTGGATTGCTTTACGGCAATATCACAAAATGATCGTCATATTTTTTATGTTCCATCTTCGACATTTGGTAGACCTCGATATAAAAATTAAAAAAAAGTTTGACATGATAAAAGCGGCCAAGTGCGAGTCGGTATCGCCCGTGATGGGTTCCGAAGCAGCAAGTATTATAATATAATTTTTTTTCAATTCAATCCATGCGCATTGGTTGTGATACACTAACTTTGTGATTTGCACCCTTAGCAATAGGAAAGTGTACACGTACACTAATAGAAACTTCTGTTCCTAGCTTGGATTTCAATTATCAAAGAGTTTGAGATCAAATAATAGACAGAGACAAAACACTTTTAGCGCTGTCAGGGTAGTATGTATAGCGGCACGACATTTCTACAGACAAGTAATATATTCTTCAAAAAAGTTGATTACAATTTAAATCCGTCACAACTCCACACAGGTCCGGATTAAGTCTCTTTTGTTTTAGTTTCATTTGAAAAAGAAAGCATGCGTCTGAAATTTGTTGTTTTGTGCAAATCCGAATTACTATAGTTACAATTAAGAAGCTGATAAACGGTTTCGTGATTCTAAACTACACGGCGCCATCTCTTGACAAAGAGGTACAACAGTTTTAAATGTCGGTGCTACAATAGCTATTAAAAAAAACTGCTCACTAGATTTCATCTGAACCAACTTCGGTGGAAATTTACATGGGAATGTAGATCATACATATCTTTGGTTTTACTGTACTCTTATTTTACAAGTTGCGGGGGGGAGAAATTTAACCACTTTGAAACGGATTTACTAATGGTAAGAAATTCACGCCGCCTAGAGACACCAAAGGTGGCAATGGTGCATTGCCAACTTGAGGCCGATATGTTAGACCTCGAGCAAAAACAAGTTTACCGGCTACCTTATCCTCCGAATCGGAATACGTTAACGGCAAGCACTGACGTTATGGTGTCAGGAATATGTAAGGCGGTGGTACCAATCCCGGCTAATCAGATGTCTCAGTGTCAGTGATGGTAAGCCTATGCTCATTTTTTACGACTTGCCTGGAGGGAAGACAGATGGCCTTCTCTGCAAAGAACCCCAGCCCAACACGAGGAATAAGTTTAAAAAAAACAGAAACTCTCAATATCATTTTAAATACCTCTCCATAAATACTCTCTCAGGAGTAAAGCTCAAAATCTTTTGAGAAATAAAAAGATTTTGAGTTTTACTCCTAAGTATATAAAATGTATTGTTATTTTTCTATATATGTATGAAAATCTTAGTGCGGTTTACAGAATATATTCACTTATCAAGTTTCAAGTGTCTGTGACATACGGACAGCCATACTTGATTAAGCTATAAGGGTTCTATTTTTCGTTATTTGGCTACTGAACCCTAATAACTACAGTATTAGCCAAACATCCTAAAATTCGTTTTACCCATTTTTGTTTGCAATAAATTATTCTTTTGATGTTCCTAATTAAAAACTCTGATCTGTTTGAAAGTTTCAGGAAAAAACCTAATCAGCTCCCATTTATCGGCAAACAAATTATTTTTTCGAGTAAACGGGATGAATGAATATAAATATATATAAACTCAGTTTGTCTTTACTGTAAGAGAAAATTATTTGAAATGTTCGTCCGAAAATTTCCTCGAATTACAGAATATTTCCTCGTGATTAGGTTGCACGCTTAAGTGACGAGGGGATGGCGAGGGCCTCAAATTATGGAGGCTTTCAATTTCAGGAGACTTATCTATATCATAATATTTTACTATAAATGTGAAAGGACAAGTACACGGGAAAGTGGGTTTGACGGTTTTCCTTCAAATATTAGGTATACAGTTTTTTTATGTCAATACTCGTATAATTTGAAAAAAAGACTGTTTAAAACTCGTCTAAATTTCAATAGTTTATCATTTATGTCCTACATGAACATAAATATGTGTTATTAAGTACCAAAAATCATTAGTCGGATCTTAGTCAAAATTGTATTATTGTCTTAGGGCGAGGCCCCATTGGCCGACTACTTCCGGGACCGCGAGGTCCTGGTGGAAGGACGCGACGGCCTCGTACGCCGTCACGTCACTTGCTTTGTCCCACTGGGGTTCGTTCTGTGCCCATTCTTGTGGGACATCGGCTACGTCTGGGTCCTCTGCGTTGCGCTGGCCGCTGCCCAACAACCTACAGGTAGCGT
>NJDD01001152.1:64740-77189 GCA_002245505.1 Calephelis nemesis | reverse complement strand
ATGAATCCAATTTTCAGTTCCCATGATATCGAGTTTCAAGAGTACAAACGTACATACATCTCTTGTCCTTTACGGGGTAGGCAGAAAGTATCAAGTGCCAGACCTCACGATCCTGACAAACCTGTTTTGCTTCCTTCACATTCATTAATTACGCTTTTCATACAAACACGCCAGTTTCGGAGACTTGTGACACCACCCTCAGATAATATCCCATTGATCTGATAGTGGAATGTCAGCCTTTGTCTCTCCGGGTACCTACATCCATCCACATTCGCATTGTATATCTATTTTGTCAATCTTTCATCTGTCCTTCTTTCCACATGACCGATTCAGCATGCCCTTACGCATTTTAACACCAACTCTCTCTTTCAATCCCACTCACTGTCAGCGAGCGTTACATCACAGATTTTCCGTAGTGCTCTAATTTCGACCGCATTTATCCTTTCATGATCTTTCTGACACACCCAACTCTCGCTTCCATTCAATAACGTTAGGTTAAGCACAGAATTATGCAAAACGAGTCTAGCTTTTTAACTCAAAACCTCACTTTGGAATAGCTTACCCAACGCTCCATTCACACTATTCTCTGCACTCACTCTCCTCTCTACATCCGCGGTGTACCTTCCAACCCTGCTAAAAGCACAACCAAGATATACAATTACATTCACTTGTTCCAGCACTACATCATCAACCAAAACTTTTACATATTTTCTGGCTACGTCTCTTCCAAACACCATTATTTCGGTTTTCATCGCATTCAAATGTAAGCCCCATTTCTTTACAATCTCCTTCCATAACTGTGACCAGTGTTTGCAGCTCAGATGGGTAGAGCCCACAAGTACAGCATGTAATTTCAAGAGTAGCTCTACTGATCTGGTAATAGTACCTATATAAAATATTAACGCGCACAAGCTGCACTAGAATGGTTCAAGTAAAAATTTTTTATGGTTATTTTTAAAACAATATGAAAAAATATCCTTCCAATTTCTTGTTTTGTAATGCTTAGATATAAAAATATCGGATGTCAGAAACGATGACAAGCTTGAGGTAATAAATACCATTACGGTAATACGATCTTCGACCCTCAACATCGCTTTTTCTCTGAGGACAATTTCCTTGTTTGTTTTTGATCTGATACACGTTCACTGACCCAATAGTCCATACTATAATGATAGCCAACAATTGTCGCAGGTGTCGTCCATCGTCCATGAAAAATAGATTCGTATAATGGTGTATACGACAGGAAAAATTACACAAATTGATATTACCTCAAAGATATTTTCACTACGTCTGTTACACAGACTTTAGTATTTTATAACATTACAACCTGTTTATTTGTGAATTCGTCAGCGGAGTGACGTAATAATATTGTAATGGCGAAAGATTGTTTGTTACTTTCTCACGCAAAAACTGAAATACCGATTTTGATGAAATTTTGCACACACATAGAGGGTAACTTGGGCTAACACATAGGATAGTTTTTATCCCGAAAAAAGTTCCTGTTTTACTATTAACAACGCGGGCAAAGCCTCGGATAACAGTTAGTATTACATATATTTGCAAATCTGTCATTCCCTATTATATATGATATTTGTATAAAAAAAAACTTCATGCCCATATCCCCGAAGTGGTGCAAGAAGTACACAACCACGCTAACATCTACGGCATCCACGAGTAGCCGAACACCAAGTCCCACAATGTGATAGGTAGCAAGCCTTTCACTAACCGTACACATATCTTATCCCGGACAAATTAATTTTTATTTGAAAATTGAAAATACATATTGTCTTATTTATTGTTGCCCGAACCAGGGATCGAACTATACTCTCTAGAAGTCAGAATCAGAATCAGAAATATCTTGATTCACTTGAACCATACAAGTGGTATTTGTGCGCGTCGACATTTTTTTAAACTACCACCGGATCGGAACGCGGCCTCACACTGAGAAGATCTGGCGAAAGAAACTCAGCGGGCTTGTCTTTTTTTAATAATAATAATTATGATATAAACTATATTAAAAATAGAAATTACAATCTTACTTCAACTTAAGTATAGTCAAGTCCGATGCCGGATCGCTACACCATGGAGGTGAATCCAATCATATTTCAGGAAATTGAAAAATACACGTTTTCCAATTTTTTTGTTGCCTAACCCTCCCCGGGTTACGCAACCTAACCCACGGCCTCAAGAAGTGAAGTCCAATGCCGGACCGTTAGATCACTGCGGCGAATAGTTAGTATGTGAAATTGTAGTAAGTAAAACTTTATTACTAAGCGATATTAGAAAATACAGAATACAAAGAACAAAACTTTGATGTTACAGAATGTGTTTCTGAAATGGAAAATTTACAAACTCGGCACTTTGGATTTCGAAGCTATTTAATAACCAGAGAAGCAACAAGTGCTTTAGGAGCTTGAATGTGATAAATCAAACCTGGACACGGAAATGAATGAGTTGCTTTAATGGAGGTTTTGGTCCTTTGATCTCTGCAAGTTGACCGGTTGAATTTGGTTTCTCTTCAATTAACAATATTGGGGTCAGGTGAATTTAATTCGCTTATTAAAGTGAAACGTCTTTGGATGAAAGGAACCTTAGAACTTAAGCAAAATGTTTAGTAATAAATGTAGGCATAGGGATTAATTTGATTTATTTCATTCCTTAAAAGGAAGTGTTGATTTTGATATGAAATGAAATGAGATAAAATGAGAAAGGACATGCTCCACTGGTTCGGTCATGTGGAAAGAATAGCAGATGAAAAATTGACGAAATAGATACATTGCAAATATGAATGGATTTAGGTACCCGGGGAGACCTAGGTCGATATTCTTTGATCGCTAGAGTGATGTCAAGAGCCTCCGAAACGAAAAATATATAAAGAATAAAATGAATGTCTTGGAAGTTGGAGAAGTCTGCAAGGATTGTAGGATTTGGCACTCGATATTTTTTTCCTAGGATGTCAGGAACTTAGCGTGAAGATAAGTATTTAGAGATTCACTTCACGCTCGAATCCCCGAAAATATTTCGGAAATAGAATTAGTACACCCCATTGTTAACCGAAGAAACTGTTTAGTCCCATAATGGTGGTAATTGTATTACTCATTCACTAAACTAATTTTAAGTTATCGCTATCTCATTTTATCGAAAGTGATAGAAAGAAACATAAACACATTAAGTTCTGTCAGATTAGTTTTGTACACGATATTACTACAGACGTTTAATCTATAGGAGAACGTTGATAAAACATTACAATTAGAATTGTCCGGAGCAATCCGACATATCTAATTATTCCATATAATTTGTTTTTGTTTCATTTGAAATAGATAGCATGCATCTAAAAATTACTAGAAATTTCATATGCGTAAATAAAATAGATTTTGAGTTAAAGGGGGGTAGAAATTGGCCCGAAATGGTTCGTGTAATATAACCCACGGCCGGTATGTCGCTTTTGTTTTGCTCGAACTTGGCGAACACACTGCCGTGTGTCTAGATACTAATCGATGTATTAATACGTGGTGCCAAATCTTTGGACCCATTTTTACGAAAATTGAGAGGACGCAGGAGCATAAAATTTGGGACACTTATAGTTTATGTGTAGCAGAATCGCAGAACGCTAATATTTTTTAATAAAAATGCTTATAAAATACATTAAATTAATAAATAAGACATTACCCATTCTACCATACATTTGACACACACAAACAAATATATGGATGATATTGATAAAAGATCACAGATGGCGCAACATATAGTTTGGAAACTAAGTAAAGATGGCGTTCTTATCAACAAGATACTAAAATTTATTATGATTGAATTTCGACCGACGGGCGACCACTCCACTAGTTGAAATAAAACTGTATATTTTACTTGTACTTACTTATGTTTTGTAACTCAATGTTTTGTAAGTAAATATCATAACTAATTAAAAAAGACCGGAATTTCACCGGATTCTCTTACCTCTGTGTGTGACCGCAATTCCAAGCTAGTAGTAGTTTTTAAAATTTTATTGTCGACGCCCAAGTTCCATCTGTGTGGTCAAAGTGAATAAAGTTTTTTCTGATCCTGATTCATATAAGTATGGTGACAAACGCTCACAGTATTTCTGTAGGTATATAGATAAAGCCTATTCCAAAAAGAAGACAATTCTTAAGTTGTCTAAAAGTTTTATCTAATCGCATCTTGAAACAACATTTTGAGCGACTACAGAACGTTTTTCTTTTTTAAAGTCGATTAAAAGCCCAAACTAAGATAACAACAGACTTTCATGCAACGTTTCTAAATGAAATTGGATATTCATAAAATTTTATGAAACTTTGAGCATCAGTTTGAAAGGGGAGCTTCCAAAATTTTCCCCTTAAAAGCACCCGAGGGCATTTAGAGGCCTATGCAAATATACCTACAGGAGTCAACCCCCTTTAAAAGTATCCATTACCCAACCTATACGCATTCAGTATCAAGCACTTTTTAACGAATACACAACTTTACATAAAAGGCCGCTTTCTGATACGGTGGTGGATTTCCAAATTATATAGAAACCTAATTCTATATAATTTATAATAAATAAAAATATAATATAAAAAAAAGTTTTTTTTCTATTATTACTTTTTTATCTTTAGGATTGGGGAGAATCCAAAAAAAAGAGCGCTAGTGCTTTTAAATGTTCCCGCCATATAAGACGAAAATACGTATTGTGTTGCCATAACATACACGCTGCACCCTCCTTAGGAAGGTGTTCATAATTTATGGTTACATCACGTTTATTAAAAACGTAGTAAAAAAACGTAGTAAAAAATGTAGTAGTAAGTGTCCAGTTATAAGACGGTAGGTTAAACCTCTGACTACTTTTTTGTGGATAAAGGCGTGAAGATACTTAAGTATTATTGAAATAGGTAGATTATTTTTTCTCCAGTACATTTCAAATTGCACCATAGAAGGTATTTACTTACAATTCACCTAACTAGATCCCTTTGAAGTCTCATCAGAGAAGACAAACAGAGGTGCAAATGCTCAAATGTCAAACAATCAGGAAACGTCGCTAACAGTTCTATGTTCCTTTGTACACAGACGACCCCTACTAATGTTACCACGAAAGTGCGATCGCATCTTACGTTTCAACATCCAAAATGTGCTGGTTTTAACGATTTGTAGCATAGAAATGTATTAAATTTTAAACTATAGCGTTCCATAATACTTATTGTTAGTTTACTATCGAGTTTTAATTCTGTTTAGACTTTTCAATGCTCCTAGTTTCAAGTTTTATTGAAATTGCATTCATCATTTGTCAAGAGCTGTAAGGCTTAGTTTTGAATCTCGATTTCATGAAAATTGACATTTAAGCTGGATTTCGCCGCCCAATTTAAACGAGATCAACGTGAAATCGAGTTTAATCAATTTTCAAGAGTATCCATCTTATCAATGTTAATGTCAAATAAATTTTGATTGTTGTAAATAACATAGTAAGAAACTGATTTACGTGGTAAGTAGTTTTTAAGGGATGAGGATAAGAATTTTGATAATTATAAAATAATACTTGCATTCCTTTTTCTACGGGATCACAATCGATAATTAGTTTACAAATAATATTAATATCTATTTTAAAAAGTCCTGTTAGTTACACTATTTATAAGTCAAGAGCGGTTGAAGCGAATTGGCTGAAAATTGACTTCAAGTTAGATTAGGACCAGGAAACGGACAAAGGATATTTTTTATCACGTTCGACTGTGTGGAAGCTAGAAAAAATATTTCATGTTTTCCAATTTACAAACGAATGGGACATAGTTTGCCGAAACAGCTAGTCTATAATAAACCCATAATTAGAAATGTATCAGATCATAGAGAAATACTAAGTCTGCTTTTCTATCATTTAGGGATTTCGGCGGAAAAGATAAATATTTTGGCATCCTCATTATTGACATATTACAAAATCTGGTGACGTCGGTGTATAATCAATTATTTTAATAAAAAAGGCAGTAAAATAACTAAAACAAAATCTTATATATAGTCATACCTGAAGCAATTCTAGGTATTCTGATGTTCCTGGATGGAGAACCTGGAAATAATGTTTTTTGTTAGTTATGTTTATATTATCTTGAAATAATATTGTTAACTATTGCGAAGCAAAGTGAGAAATATTATTAGGAAGCCTCATTGGTAGAGGGGTTAGTTTACAAGCCTATCTCCACCGACCAGGCGCGAGGCTCTCCGATTCCTGATGGGGGAAAGCATTTGTGTGATCAACATTTAGAAGTCTGTATTTCCATGTCTGGGTGTTTATTAAATTTATTTTGGTATCTATTCAAGTATTTCTATGTATTAGTATCGGTGATCAACACTCATAACACAAGCATAAAATTTTCTTACTTTGATGTTAGATTCAATTTGTATATTTGTCCAGGGATATTCGTATTTTATTTGTTAAAGATGTATTTCAATTCCAATTTTCTTATATAAAAATGTAGCTCGGGATTGGATATGTACCCAGTAGGCGATAGTCTTGCTATTACATTGTGGGACTTGGTGTGTTAGGCTAGCCTGTATATGAAAATGTATGTCTCGGAATAACAATAAAAAAATAATTAAAAAAAGACGGGTCGTACTCTGGGAGTGCCGGCAGAAGTGAAAACTTGGATAACGTTGTTCATTTTGGAATGGTTAGTGAATAATTTTGTACGATTTGCTTTAATTATCAGTATGAAAGTGATATCATTTATGCACAAATATTATTTTCATATCAATAACTTACGTTTGGCTTGACAAAAAATCGCCAAAGTAAGACCACGTGATGGCTAGGAGCGTCGTCATTTTATTTGTACAACGACCATTGCTCGTCTACACATAAAGCTAATTTTCAAGATGGAACAAATAGAGCAATCTCTGTTGACATTATACGTATCTGCTATATGTGAGAATGTAATGGTAGGTATATTGCGGCGTATTATCCATTGCCCATCCTATACTCTTCGGAAACGTCTAAGCAGTACAAAAACAGCAATGAATCTACGTTTTACTTAGATCCTGCGCCGTCTTATTCGCGCATGCGCAGTGCGCCGTCTTAGGTTCTGACAATCTGACGCGAGTTTAAAAGTTTTTACCCATTCCAAAAAAGTACGAATCGCCGTTAAAGAGGTTTTCACTTCAAAAATAATTTTGAAATCGCAACGTGGTAATAAAATCATGAGTTTGTTTTCACAATTTTTAGCTTTTAAATTGTTTCTGATTATACACACGTGAATTATTTATGTGGATACACTAAGGCTTGATTCACACGTACCACAATCATACGATGTGGTTGTGTATTGAAAATGTGTCGTAGAATTTACAGAGACCGCACGTTGCCCTCGTTATCGACCACATGGTTAATACCGGCGACATTGCAATCACAATACAACCACAAGCGACGCAAATCGTTTCCTCTTCGAAATTCAAGGGTTGGGTCGGTCTGTTCGTGTTCCGTCATGGTAGTTACTAGTCACAACGAGTACATATCTATATTTTTCCTCGGTACCATATACCACAATGTAACTGCACATAAAAATAACTACGTTAATAAAACCGGCTTCAAAAGTAAAAATAAAAAAAATATAAAATATTTACATTAATTATATACAATCTATAAATTAAAAGTGCCATTTGCTAATAGGTTTGAAGTCAGAGCCAAGCCAATTTAATACTTACTTATAATATAATTATTAGTTTAAGGCTTGGCACCAACCTCAAATCTATTAGTAAATAGCACATATCAATAATATGTAGCATATAATTAACATTAAATCTTTATATTTTTTTACTGTTGAAGTCAGTTTTTATTAACGCAGTTATTTTTATTTAATACTTATTAGTTTATTGCTCATATGATTTTATTTAATAAAAATAAACATCGGGATAGGTGAAAATAGGTGAAAATGCTTATAAAATAAATACTAATAAACCTATCTGAATCATATTTTTATGGAACTAATTTAAAACTATTTGCGAATTAAACAAAAACTAATTACGTAAATCAGTTCAGAAACCTCGGATAAATCGGAGTACATACGTAAAAAAATATACTGATAAAATTGAGAACCTCCTCGTTTTTTTTGAACTCGGTTAAAAATTGGATCGAAACTTTTCACATGTAACCACTACTTAAGCACTCTTTGTTGCTATGATATAAAGAAGTTGAGGTATGTGCGAATTAATACCACTTAAGAAAATCAACAGAACTAAACTGAAACGCTGTTTTACTTCCCGAATTGGCACGTTCAATCACTACATAGTATTAAACAAAGTCGATTCCTCTGTCCCTATCTTCTTTGTGTGCTTAAATCTTTAAAACTACGCAACGGATTTTGATGTGGCTTTTTTCAACAAATAAAGTGATTGACGAGGAAGGTTTGTAATTTGTAAATTTCATAACCGTCAGAAGCCGGGGCGGGTCATCAGTTAAATATAAAACCTCTTTTGACCTGATTTTTTAATTTCAAAGATTCTATTAAACTAAATTCGTAATTCAACTAAACTAAATTCTATCTTCGATTTGGCCTATGTGTCATAATAATATACTAAACAGTAGACTTTCCAAAAAATGTAGCCGACACAAACAATCAAACGTTCGATCCTAACTGAAAATAAGTGTGTATGGCAACATTCTGTTTGAAACAAATAATTTAATTTAAGTTTATGATATTGTCAGGCAAACAAGAAGATGAATTTCCTGTTCGTAAGAAATTTACGACACCTAGAGACACCAAATGTAGTAATCGTGCGTTGCCAACCTCACCCTGGGATGTTAGGCCTCGAGAAAAAGTAAGTTTACCGGCTACATTATCTACCAAACCGGAACACGTCAACAATTGGTAAGGCGGTTGTACCAATCCGGACGAGTCGCTGCAAAACTCTACCACCTAATAAAGTTGATTCAAGAAGTTATTTTTTGCAGTTGTCTATTTCCATTCAATTGTATTTATTACTTAGGATATCCCTTTCTTTCTAATTAGTAATTATTTTTCACATTTAAAAATGTATAATAGATGTTGGTATACATAAAACATATATGAGAAAAAAATAGTTTATTAGAACCCATGTTAACCTATTTTTAACAGCTGGTATTTTATAAACATATAAATATTTCGCTACCAAGAAAACGTAAAAACCCCTAGAGCGGTACCAAGTTATATTTCCATTACAACAGAGCTTCCACATATCTCCGGGGTCGTTTTAAGTAATTTTCACTTTAATTTGCATTCATTTTCGTAGGCATTACAGATAATAAAGATTTAAAAATTCCGATCCTCGTTGAAAAAGGATCGAGTCTTCTGTTTAAGCTTTATTGTGATTGTTTTTTAAGCACTTCATCGGTGAGGGCTGAGGAGACACGTCTAACTCTATCGACTAACTTATATTCTCCGGTTCGATACCCACTGGAGGCAGACATTTAGGAGCAAAGTTTATTAACCTACATTGTGATTGTTAACCGCGTACTTCTATACTCGATGAGACCAAATGTTTTTGTGTTAACATTTAGATGTCTGCGTTTCTGGGTGTCTATTAAATTTATTATGGTACATCTAAACCTAACAATATTATAAATGCGAAAGTTTGTATGTTTGTTTGTTACTACTTCATACATAAAATTTGGCACGGACTTAGACGGTAACTTGGATCAACACATAGAATGGTTTTTTGCCCCCAAAAAACATTTCTTGTGGGACCATTAACCGCGACGGCAATGCCGCGGGCAACAGCTAGTCATATATAAGTATTCCTATTAATTAGTATCGTTGACTAACAACCATAACACAATCATAATATAATTTGCCTACATTGGGGATGGATTCCATTTGTGTAATCTATATATATAAAAATCAATTGCTGTTCGTTAGTCTCGCTAAAACTCGAGAACGGCTGTACCGATTTCGCTAATTTTGGTTTTGAATTATTTGTTCAAGTCCACGGAAGGTTTAAAAGATAAGAAAATGGAAAAAAAAGTTGCGAGAAAACTAAAAAACGCAACAGTTTACTTTTTCGAATACAATTTGAACGGGTGGAACGAAGTTTGCCGGGACAGCTCGTTTGATATATTATTTTTAAACCTAATGGAAAGCATTGCAATTTTAGAAAGTAAATCTTAATAAAAATTAGACCGGGATTTGATATCTACATATTCTAAATAGTGAACAATCAAACACACTTAATTCCTAAAGAATTCTATAAAATTTAAAACAAAAGAAAATTGGCCACCTCATTGGTTGAGGGGTTATCATACACGTCTAACTCCTACGACCGGGAGGTTTGTGTTCAATTTCCGACGGGGCAGGCAGTTATGTAGCTGTCTGTTTTTGGAATCTACATGTTTTTTACGTTATCTCTATAAGTATTTGTATGTATTAGCACGTTTCTGGGTTAATTATTTAACTCAAAGTTAGCTTTAAACATAGGACTAATTCAATTTATATTTGACAGTTTAACCCGATATTAAACTTAACACAGGAATGTGCAAGTGGGCCTTATAGAATTAAAGTTTGTCACTCAGAAATATCTTGAGCTAAAGTTTATTAGGAAAGAGTGAATCGAGACGTTACTTAATGTAGATAAAAAAATGTCAAGGGTCAATTTACTTTTTATAGCCAGGGAACCCAAGAAGGTATTTCGGGTGTCACTTAAGTGCTTCAGGTTATTACATGGGTCTTGCATATCATAATCTTAAGTGCTTTTTAATATGTAATACAGTTCCATTTATTACAAACTTCTATAATTAGAGCCGTACTTATAGAATGACACGATATACTCGAGCATGTCAGATCAAAGAACGTTGGCTTATTACATACTAATACGAGCATGATGATAATATTCTGACCATTATGTAAGAGAGTACGAGGGTCAGCAATTAGATATTATTGTGGCGACCTGTCTGATTTTTTTTGTGGGGCGTCAACCAAGCCATCTGAAATGCTTGCGTATGATAAAAAACCTGTTCTTGTTGTTTTAGCTTTTGACGCTCCCCACAATGCTACAAATGAAAATGTCAACTTTTTTATTCACTACCATCTAATCGAAAAGTCCATTTGAAAGCGATGTATACATAAATAATATCTTAAACGTTGCGCGCCCTGCACTACTAAAAATATGGACACATGCGACATAAACGTTTTTTATTTTCTAATCGAAAAGTATAATACGTGCCATGTCAGTAGCCTATACCGCTTGAATGACTACGCAGTAAAACGCTAGGCTCCCCTACTATAAAGAGTACATTATAAACCTTACTTTAAGGCAACTTTGAATATATTCAACTCAAATAAATACTGAGCGAAATGTTCAAGTAATAACCGTAGGTACGGTCTGGTACAGTAATGTGTCCCGCACATACCGTAACTCTCTTAGGGATGCCGTTCTGTGGGTTCTGTTACTAAAAATGTCTCCATTGCTACATTTTCTACGTAAGTGAAATTGAAATTACTACGGAAAATTCATTAAGCTTATCAGCGAACGTTTTCACATGGATGGTACCAACTTCTTGTAATCATACCGCATTCACGTGAGTAGTAAAAAGCAGTTATATTAATACTGCAACCAGACATCCCAATTTTATTTATTAGAATATATTGATAAATAGCAAATTTCATTTTTAAATGTAATTAAAATAACACTAATTAACACATTTTTTGGACTTATATTAAAGATTTAATTGTAAACAATATAAGCCAATTTTTTTTAACGTAGGTAATGCGAATTGTTTAATCTTGGCTAATGGCAGATGCTTACGCCAAAAGACGAAAACAATACAAATAAAGAGCACATGAAGCTACTACTGGAGGTTACACTTCTAACAATGAACTGACGTAATTTCCTAATACTGCTGACTCACTCTAATGTTTAGCTCCAATGTCTCTCTCATTTTGACTTTGCTAATTGACTTCAAAAGACTCTCTGAAAAGAGACGGGAATATTAAACAGAGTCATCAATATTTAATCACATTAGTTCTTATAATTCTTTATAAACACGTAGCACAAATTTAGGATGGTTAGAACTGTTACCTCAATTATAAGTCTAAATTTTCAGGAAATCGCACAGATGTGAATTTGAGAGCTACCAAAATTTAAATGAAAAATGATACTGTATCAGAGGAGGGAACTTCAGATATCATACATATATGGAAAGTGATGCTATCTCATTACTATTTGTGAATATCAATTTTTAATATCCAACTCTCTATATCTTCAAAATAGTACCGTAATTATATTAGGTTTATTACTGTACGATACAAATTTCAGAAAATCGTTCTTGTTTAAAATTTTTGTATATACTGAAAATAGCACATGACAAGTTAGATATGAATGAATGCCCTCTGCTTTGAAAGTACTACTGTACGGGGTTCAGATATTTTGTTTGCTTACTGTACATCAGTATACAACAATAATAGGTACACATGGTACATGTACTCAGGTACACATTGCTAAATAATTTCCAC
>NJDD01001152.1:48665-62680 GCA_002245505.1 Calephelis nemesis | reverse complement strand
CATAACCACCAGACAATATGATTTAACTATTACTAAAATGACATTTAAATTTATTGGTACTTTCATTTTAACATCTATCATACTGGCACAAAACATTGACGAGCACAGATGTCAAGCCTGCAGGAAAATGTTAGACAATTTCAACAATCTGGCAGAACCGTTTGAAAATTCTATTTCCTAGACACGGTCACAATGTCACTTTCTGACACTTACGAGCAGATGGTGTAAAAGTCTTTAATTCAAATAAACTTAGAGACCCGTAGGACACAAACTTAATAGCATCTTCTTTAAAACTGTAATTAAACTGAACCGGTACATGAAATATATTTTAAAAACGCTACAAATTGTAAACAAAAATTATTGTTTCAATAAACTGTAAGTTTTTCCGTTTACGTTACATGCAAAAACTACTGAACAGATTTTTACCAAACCTTGTGTAATAATAGCTTATAGCTCGAGTCAACATTTAGGATACCTTTTACTATGAGAATGGTAGTAATTCTGCTGAGCGCCAAACAAATTTATTTAAGATGTATGATATATCCACTAGTGAGGTTTATAATCAAGGTTTTGTGAGGAATAGTTTAAAATACTCTAGAAATGTCGTTTAATGTTTAGTGTCTTTATATTTCTCTATTTATTTCTCTTTCTATTGCTGCCTCTTTCTGTTGCAGAAAACAGCTCTAATAACTAAAAACAGACTGTGTCAAGTTTCACACATTGATTGCTCCATGACTCTGGCGACGTGTTGTAAAATGAAGGGTTCCAGTCGAGAATTAATGAGCCCCAGGAGCAAAGCTTTCTCCCAGACGTGAGATACTTATGTACTAAGTAACGAAGAAAACAGCTTGTAACTTAAGTGCTTTGCATTTTTTGCGAAGTTGATGTTGCGAAACATTATTTTGCATTTTCATCAAAATTTCAATGAACAGAAAACTAAGGATAGTAAAAATATTCCGACATCAGTTTCTGAGTCATTTCCATTTGTTGCCCATTTTCTATCTTCAATTTGTTATTGGTTAAGAGAAACGTCACTTTCATTAATTCATCTCTTCAACCTAAAATCAAATCAGTTAAGTTTAACCGATTAAAAAAAAATGCTTTATTAAATACCTTTGCTTTTTTATTTAAAAACTGTAATACTTTTGGCTAATTTTAACTGTTTTCAAGATTATTTTTAACCAACCAGTTCTCGCAATTTATACACATCGTAACCTATTATTAGGGCTACATAATTTGAAAAAAGGCTTTTGAGGAGTAAATTTTGATTTAAAAAGTTTTTACCCGAACGTTACTTCAAATTATTACAGACATCAAACGGTGATTAACACTCACGGAGCGGTAAGTGAGTTTTATTTTCAGTGCTACTTTATGATTCACAAAAGACACAGTACAAATGTAAAACAGCAAGGAAACTACCCTACAAATGTTCGAAACGGCACACTCACGCCAACACTGATGAGGCCTTACGCGTTGCTGTAGTAGCAAATGGCTCACCAAGATGATTTTAAATACCGCGATTTTGGTCTTATGCTAGGTTTAACCGACGTCTCAGATTATTTACTTACATTATGTGTAAGCAATTCTACAGCAATTCAGTCGATAGAAAAAATTGTGCTTGTATTAGTGTACACCAATAAAATTGGAAACTTCTTTAGTGCATCCTTTTTCGTAGAATTTGACGTTTCACTTCAAAAAAACTTTGTGTATCAAGGTAGGCCGCAGACGATATACCATCCAATAAACATACGAAACATACAGTAGTTTTTTATGTGTAGCGTAAGTAAAGGTCAATGAACGTAACAAAGAAATATAACGACAAATTTGTCTCACACTTCGATTAAAAAAGTTTTACGTCAATCATATGACAATTTTTGGGCTTAAATGCAGAGTAGGCATTTTATCAACTTGGTTTACACACTGTTTAATGTTTGTACTGTGCAAAAGATTTCCATGCCAGGTGCTATGAAGCTTTGGGGGTTTGATTATAGCATTAGTAGCACCTGCACACGTCGACGTGTAGAAAATATTACATTTTTCTCAAGTTTCCGATTATTAGCTTGAAAGTCGTTACTCTTAAATTATTGACGGCGTTGATCGAAAGGTTAGCGTACACGCTTAACACCACCGATCAACCGTAATGCTTGGGTTCGATTCCCTGCATGACATTTGTGTGATCATTCCTCTTATTTTCTATGTTGTAATGTATTAAAATACTCTTCAACTCTTAATATTTTCAACTTGAAAAAAGGTAGCGAACAATCAAGCGAATCTATCTTTCTTTAAGTCGGTTGAAATTTTAACTCGATCAGAAGTTAAAAAGTAACTTCTATAAGCATATTAGTCTAGGCATCTTTAGTATCTTGCCACCAGAAAAGTTTTTTTCTTGTTTTTTATACTATGATTAAATAAATAAACTGTGAAATACCAACTTCTTTTCATTACCACGTTGCCGATTTTTTGGAAAGAAGAAAAAGGGTCGAATTATGATAAAATTAATACCGAATCATCTTGGAATCATGACCACTTTTGAAAAAAAACCATCACAATTAGTTTGTAGTAGGCCGTTTGATTGCGTGACAAACATACAAAAACAAATTAAAAACACACACAAACAAATTGTTAACCACCTTTATTAGCTTCGTCCATAGCAAATTACAAACGAGTGTAATGTTAATCACTGACGTTTATAAATAACTTGCGACCCGCCCCGGCTTTTGACGGTTATGAAATAGGTATATAAACCTTCCTCTTCAATCACTTTTTCTATTAAAAATACCGCATCCAATTCCGTTGCGTAGTTTTAAAGATTTAAGCATACAAAGGGACATAGGGACAGAGGCAGCGACTTTCCCTTAAAAGGTTACACAAATTGAGTCTAACCCCAAAGTAAGCATATTAAATGCTTGTGTTATGGGTTTCCAACGATACTAATACATAGAAATACTTAAATATATATTAGAATACATTTAATAAACACCCAGACCCGGAAATGCAGACATCTAAACATTCATCACACAAATGCCTGCCCCCGTCGGGAATCGAACCTGAGCCTTGCGGTTGGTCGTCGTAGTTAGGCATGTACGCTAGCCACTCGACCAACTTTGTGATAGTGATTATTTGCAAAAGATTCCCATACAAGGTGTGATGAAGTGGATTTTGCTTTAACATTTCTAACACCTGCTCGTTGTCGACGGACACTACCAAATCCCTCTTCACTAAAAGAGATGGTTTATTTCAGCATTGTTGTGCCGAAATTTCATTTTAAGCACTTTTCCCGAATTTACGATGTATTCTCAAAATTTACAAGATTTTTTTTAACGCATTCATAAAATTGCATTCTTCATATCTTGCTGACAGTGCACTACCTGTTGAGATACGGGGAATTTCATTCCTAAGTATTTTTTTATTATCGATTATGTCACTAATTGACTAAGATAGCATGGTCAGCGAGAAATTAAAGTTGACACATTGATTATAATATAATATATGCGAATATATGTAAAAAGGAAGGAGGCTATCAATTCGGCTGTAAGATAAACATGCTGACCTGGAACTAAAAGGCTTCGTAAAACTCATAGTTCAATAAATATCGTGGGAATTAAAAAAACGTTTTCATTGTATTAAAAAATGTAACGATACTAATGGTTGTCAACTTGGATCAAAGATTGTAACATTTTTTATTTTTTAATTCTAATCAATCTTTCTTAAAACAGATAATAAATACAAAAAAAAACAGTAGCAATCGTAGGACTACCGATAGAAGTGAAAACGGAACTATTAAGTTGAGAGTAATTAAAACTATATGCAAAAATTATATGATTTTTTTTATGTTATTAGTTACAAATAATGGGTTAAACAAATCATGAACAAAATATAAATACAAAGTGGTTGAAAAAATAATTAATATACAATTATCTTGTCAGTCAGAAATAGTCGATGTATTAGTGTATACGTGCACACAGACTACTGCGCGTGCGCTAGTCTGGCTCTCCATAGCTATAGATATACTATTATCATTAGCATGTCGGTGACGCGAACCGAGGATTTTAGCCTCTACCAAAGCGCTCAACGCGCCTAAAGAAGTTTTCACTTTAAAATTCTTAACTATATTTTGTATATGGTCAAGATAATTACGGTTTATTACAAATCGGAACAATAACTTTCAATTTTGTAGTGTTCTTGGGAGTAACACAAAAATGATATCGATTCTGATGTAAATTGTTTAAACTTCATATTGTTACTATTTTTATTTTTTTTAATATAATAATGTTATTTAAGGTATGACTTATTCTAATCTATTTTCATGGTACAATTGATTTAGTGTAGCCATTTTGATGTGAAAACGGAACATACAAATATTGTCGTTAATAGTTACCTATCACTGACCAAAAGTGTACAAAATTAGACAAAAATTGACTAATGACTAATGAGAAAGTGCAAAAATTAAAAACTTTGTCCACGTTTTTTCTCGATTCCGCCTAATCTCTCACAAGTTTTGTTTAGACTACTTCTTTCTTTCTTTAGGTTTTGGCCTTCACGTTAGTATTTTGCTATTAGTCAAGTAAAAATTTGCATCAAATTGTATATCAATTATAATTAGTCATCAGTCATTCGTCAGTAAGTCATGTCAGGCTCTTGGGTTAAGCGGTGGCCTGTTTACTCAAGCTCATGTAATGAGATTTGGCGGCAAAAAGGAATGAATGAATACACTTTATTATGCACCAAGATTTACAAAAAAAAATACACACTTTTTCACTTATAATAATATTTGACTTAGGTGCACAAAGGCGGTCTTATCGCTTTAGAGCGATCTCTGCCAGACAACCTTAGGGTGAAGGAGACAATTTATGTTATTTAAAAACTAAGGTAGGGCTTCATAAAAAGTACATTAAATATACATACAAATAATAATAAGCACAGAATTACAAAAATACATACATTACCAATAAAGTAATAATAAATTAAATAAATAAATGATACATAGTATGATAATAATATACATACATAATGTATGGAATGCACAAACTATAAAGAGAGAGAAAAAAAGAAGCAAAACACGATGTTAAGGATATTACTCTAAGTTGTATTCTGCGTATTTAAATAATAATTTTTTAATAATTTTTTAAAAGACCCTATGGATTCAGCCTTCTTAATCTGTATTGGCAATGAGTTCCAAAGACGAATAGCCTGACACGTAAAAGAAAGGAAGGAAGTACACGATACGCTAATTTCTTCATGATTATTTTCACTTTGTACACTTTCACTGAACGAAATTGCAGAAAATGCCACCAAAATTGACTAATTTCACTCAATGTCAACACGAATATCAATAATTATGAAAAAACTTCTACCATCTTTTCTCTCGATGGCGCAAAAACTCCTTTAGACTAAAATGTCCCATTCATTTTGTATTTATTTCATCATTAAAAACGTGTGCCTTAAATAAGAGTAGACATAAACAACGGGCATCAGAATTGGCACCATTGGTTTAGTTTGAATATTGTTGTATTAAACTATCAAATCCGACAGGTTTCGCCTTTGCTTTGGCTAATGCTATTAAGTTTACCGCTCTTGCAAAACTGTATAAAGGCTACTTTGTTTTTGAAGCTATTTCCGAAGCCTCGAAGCTGTTTATTAAAGTTTTATCCAATAATACTACACAAAGTGAAGTTAAAATGAATTAGTTTATTGACTGCAGTTTGATCAATAAAATTGAAACTTGAAATTCATCATTCTTTATGTCATGCTTATTTATTTCAAAATAACACTGTTTTATTCATCAAATAACGCCTAAAGTAGGGGGTTCGGCCAATAGCAAATGGATTTTGATGATTCATATTTGAAAAGTAAGACACAACTCAAACAAACAAAATCTTTTTATTGTACCTTGCAAGAGGCACTATAGGGCCTATGAGCCTATATAATTTATAAATAAAAGCCTTTATATATAAAAAAAAGAAACTCAGTGGGCTCGTCTTTTTTCTTTATTCTATACAGATTCTTCTATTCCTACATACAGTAGCTATCTTATGTCTATGGTCTAAGGCCATAAGTACAATTTTCCAGACTGCCCTGTCTTCAAGCTTCTTACACCTCCTACATACTGTAGCTATCTTATGGCAGTTGCCTAAGGCCATATGTACAAATCTCCAGGCTAACCTCAAGCATTTAACACGACCATGGTGAGCATAAACAATATTGCAACAGGAATAGCGTTAATACCAATCTGGGTTAGTCGCTGCAGAACTTTCAACTTCGAAGCTAGACTTACTGCAATAGTGGAATAAGCCTTTAAAACAGACCATCTGTCTCTCTGCCAGGCAGCTCGTAAGAGGCGAGCATATTAAAAAAAATTCACGCCCATATCCCCGATGTGGTAGGCAGAGGCACAACCAGGGCACCCACGACTAGCCGAAGATACTAAGTCCCATAATGTAATAGGTGGCAAGCCTATCGCCAACCGGGCACATTTCCAATCCTGAGCAACATTTTTTTTATTAAAAAATTGGAAGAACAAAATTTTCTTTTTGTTGCCCGACCCGGGACTCGAACCCGGGATCTCGTGTAGTCAAGTCCTACAACTAAACCGCTAGACCACAGAGGCATATTATTATGTTAAATATTATGTCGTTACCAACAACAATGTTCCTCCCGTCAAAAAGACTCTGTCGTGTGCAAGTCCGGAGGGTAGGGATACACAATTGACCCAACCGCCGACCATTGAACAGCGATTCACCTATAACATCTATGATGTCTATAGCTTGTACCTAACTATCAGGAGGCCCATGTAGGTACAGAAGTACTATTTAAATTATGCGCTTCGGCTATATTCGTCAAGCTTCTGAAATCCGAATGTATTTTAAAGATAAATTATATAAAGCTGTTATAACACATAATTAATCGTTTCGCTTAAATTTAGATTAGGTCAGCCAATTTAAAATAAAATTATAAAGTGTAAAAAGAGTAAAAAGTGTAAAGCCGAATCGCATAATTTAAATACTAGTACTGTACCTATTTGCATATCACTCAAATAAAAAAGAGTATGTGTACTCATGTACGCACGTAAGAGGTTATACTTCTTTGGCGTAACAATCCAAAAATAACACAACGCATACATACATAAATAGCATGCAACAACAATAAAACAACAATAAAAGTCATAAAATATAATAAAAAATAAAAAGGTTCGCAACTAACTTCAGGGTGTTGCTTTTAACTGTCACATTTAATTGTTGGTGTCACTCTCACCATTTTTCCAATCGCACCAAAAGAATTATAACTTCAAAAGCACTAGTGGGTAATAAGTTGGCTACATCCCGACGCTTTTAAAATATAATTTTAGATCAAGACAAGCACAGAAAAGGCGATTGTCATTGGACAAATCGTTGCAAAACTACCACCCACTAATGCAAACATATTTTTTTCATCAGAATAACACAAATCCACCTCCGGTAAAAAGATAAAATGTAAAAGATATTTATCTTTGCGAGAAATTCCCAGAAACAAAGCAATAAATCGTATTCCTTCCGCCGAATATCGTCACTTTGCCGAAAATGAAAGATTTGCTAGTGCAAAACCAGTAACCCGAAAATGCTATCACTCGTCTCCATTTCAATGAGCTCTTCGAGGTCGTACTTCACAATTTTACTGTCTAGTATTTTTTTTTCGAGTAAATATACATCGAAACCTTTTTTAAAATCGTTGTTTAATTGTGGAGTATGCAAAATATATATTTATATTTTTTTGTAAAATAATTGAAACCTTAGGCGGTGTGAAATATTTGTTTCTTCCTCTTTCTGTGGATCTAGCGATCCAGTGTTGGGCTTGACTTCTTGAGGTCCCGGGTTCTATCCCCGGTTAGGGCAGCAAAAAAATTTGAAAATGTATATTTTCAATTTTCTAATTAAAAAAACGTTGCCCGGGATTGGAGATGTGCTCAATTGGGGATAGGCTTGCTACCTATCACATTGTGGGACTTAGTGTCTTCAGTTAGTGTGTGCCCTGGTTGTGCCTCTGCTTACCTCTTCAGGGATATGGGCGTAAAATGACTTTAAAATATATAACAAAAAGACACACTTTTTAATTAGCTATAAAACATAGACAATTATCTATACTTCTAATGTAAAGGTCTATCTGTTATGTTTTCATAGCTTAAAATATTTTAATGACATATGTTATGCATACAACTAAGGAACCAAATTCAAACAAGGGTCCTTTTCTTTAAAAACTTTCTTCTAAAAAGACGATAATATGTAATAAAGGTTTGTGTGAAAGTCAAGTTGAATTTGCCACAAAAAAGCAGGTGCTACGAAGCGTCGGAACAGTTATGTAACAAGTGTCTTTAATAATCATTTAAAAATATTTCATTTCGCAACGAATTAGAAAAGATTTATAAAAAGCTGGAATTTAAAACCAAACGGCTGTATAACGAATAAAACTGCTGAATGAACAAAACACAACCAAGTAGCTCTCATCTATACAAAACGTGCTAGAATATGGGTAAAGAGTTCGAAGCGCTCACTTTTGATGTCAAAGACTTTATCTTTAAAACAGCTATGTTGAATTCAAGCACAGTCACTTAAAGATATAATAACGATTTTATTGCTTTACTTTTAATACTTTTTGAAGTGAAAACTTCTGTAGCGGCATGCCAGGCATAGGCATTTTACGGCGAGCATAGGCTTACCGTCACTAGTACCGTGACACCCTACTAGGTGGCAGACTCGATCGGATTTGTACCATCGTCTTACCTATTCCTGCCGCTATAGTCAGCCCAAATATGTCAGCACTTGCCGTTGACGTGTTCCGGTTCGGAGGATAAGATAGCCGGTAAACTTACTTTTGATCGAGGCCTAACATTGCCTAAGGTTGGCAACGCACCGTTACCACCTGTGGTGTCTCTAGGATCTCTAGGTCATAAAAAATCATATAATTGCCTGCCCTCGTCAGGAATCAAACATTACTATTACGGCTGGTCGGTGGTATAGTGTACGTTAACACCTCTTCCAACGAGACAATGGTCAAGTTGAAAATACAAAGGTTTACGAAAATACAGATCGAAGTTGAACATAAAATTTTTCACACAACAGATTTTTATTTCCAACTTTTGTTTTGGCGCCAAAGTAAATCAAACAACCAGCCATTTGGTTTTATTTATGTCTGAGTTCTATACGCGGTAATTTGCTGCTTTTCGCTTTAACTTTTGTGTGTTACAAACAATGATTTTCCAGTCTCCCGCCATATTAGAGATAGTCTTTATCGTAACAGTTTTTGGTATGTGGTTGGATCTTAAACTTAACCTATTTTTAGTTAAAGCTAATTTAGCTGACCGAAATTCCATGTGTCTTTTGTGATGAGGTAGAGGAAAAAAGTTTTAGAAATTCTGAATAATGTGATGAATATCTAAATATATATTAATTACGTATCCCGTTGTTTGTCCGCGATGGGTTCCTACACTACTAAACCGATTTCAACCGAATTTGCACACCGTGTGCAGTTTGATCAAACCTGAAAGATAGGATAGCTTACATCTCAATTAATGATAAAAAAATACCATCCGAGCGGAACAGGAAGCTAGTAATATTATAGAACGAAAATATTGTGCACTTTTTTAAAATTGAAGACGAAATTGAGTAACTCTGTTAGCAAAAACTGGATTGGACTAAATTTTTTTTAATAAAAACGTGAAGATACTTTTTAGTAATTTATAATTGCCTGAACTGGCAGATAAGTACAGTGTGGAATACGACAACGGCACAGCGATGGTGTAGGAGTTTATAAGGCGGTGATATCAATTCGGAGGAGCTACTATTTATAGTTATCTTACAGCTACAGCTATCTATAATCTCTTTCCGTTTTTTTAATAAACATAGACTTAAGTACTCCAAGGTGTAAGTTAATATTAGGCTTTACTGCAATGTGATATAGAAATATGATGTCAACTTAAACCTTGGACTATAGTCTATAATTGTTATGACTGTCGACGTTTGTAATACGAGTAAAAGTAAGAAGTATTGAAAAAAAATTATGACTTGAAAAGAATGGAAAAACATTATTACTTTCTAAGAAACGATTGCAAGAACATAAAATTGTATAAGTGGATTTTATTGTTTAGTACAAATAGCAGACAGAACAGATAATACATATAATTGAATTTATATTATTTTCACTTGAACTTTGTATCTATGAAATTCTTTTATGGTTTTCATTTTGTGATTATGTTATTGTTGAATGTAAAATTAGATATTAAAAAACCAACCATAGCCTTTATATAGTCAAGATGTTATAGGTGCTGTAGATAATGTGTTAGGAATGGTGTAAGTTCATCGAGTTTACCATGTGGACCAGTTGAGCAAGACGCTGACATAATGGTCGAGTGGCTAGCGTACACGCCTAACTACATTGACCAACCGCGAGGCTCAGGTTCGGTTCCCGACGAAGGCAGGCGTTTGTGTGATAAACATTTAGATGTCTTTATTTCCGGGTCTGGGTGTTTATCTAAATCTATTTTGGTGTCTATTTAAGTACTTCTATGTATTAGAATCGTTGTCTAACACCCATAACACAAGCATATAATTTGCTTACTTTGGGGTTAGATTTAAATTGTGTAACTTGTCCAGTGATATTAATTATTTATTATTATTCTTGTGCAAGTTACTGCACATCACTCCACCAGAAGTAGTATTGGTAATACAGACCAATGGAACATACGCTCGCCTCATACGTGATACGCAGCAGCTTGTCTATACTTAAAAATTAGGTCCGTACTTATAGAATTGACGTTTTGCTGTACTGGCAAATTCAATCACAAATTTCTTCTCTTTGGCTAGTAGTAGTAGTCGTTGAAGTAGGTAATAGTTGAAGATCCGAAGTAAGGTCGACCTACACCGAGCTGATAATAGGATTGAACCGGTCTTATAGCAAATTTAGTATATCAGAAAATATATTAAAAATAGGTTGCTTAAAAAAATACTGGACATTTTTTTATTTTTTAAAATGTTTATTATTCAGTATTTGGTGCAATATTAAGATTTTATCCCGCCTTAAAGTAAGAATAAGACGAAGTTGCAGAAGTTGGGTTGCCTGTTACAGGTACAATAAACAGGTAATTGTCGTTGTTAGTTACATTCACGGGATCGGATAATAGGAAAAAAAAATCAACCTATGTGCAGACAATTTAATTTGCTATAATATATAGGGTCGCCTGAAAAAAAATTGGAAATGTTATTTTTTTTTATTTTCCAAATTCAAATTTATACACCTGTCTCAGCGCGTATTTGTGTTTACTAATCTAGTCTTTCAATTCGTAGTCATTAGAGATAAAAAAGGATACTTTAAAGTGATTTCGCTTTAAATTATTCTAACAAATGATTTGAAATTTTTGTTTTGTTTTACTTTTATTGTAATGAAAATTGTTAAAGGATTTGAATAAAGTGAAACTAAATGCGATGCTAATTCAAAACTCGTCGTTATTTTAACGGAAAAATATTATAATTATTAAATATTTAAAAGAGACAATAACCGAAATGATATAATAGAACTTCTAAACCCGTAGCCAATATTATTATTCATTTCCGTAGCTACATTACAATATTATGGGGAAATAAAAAATTGCAGTCGAAATGTTTGAAAATTCCACCTGTGTGGCGTACCTATCGGCAATTCTTGTAGGTATATAGGATGGAGAGTATATTGAATAGGTACACACTAAGCTATGAATCCCTTTTTATCTAGTAGATATACAACCTTTTAATATGATACGATAACCTTATCGCATTTTTTGTGTATTAAATTATTACACTTGTGTAGTATCGTTTATTCAGACCCGGAAAAAAACATCTAGGTTCATTGCAAAAATGCCAAGTTTCGCGGATGGTCATTGGATACATGAAGCTTTAGAGCACAGAAATAGTCAAATCGTAAATAATTGACTTCGTTGTTGTAAATTGCTATAGTTAATTGTTTTTTTTTGTACACGATGCCTTCCATTTTTTTACAGCTTCATTTATTTTTGGGTTGGCTGGAAGAAATTTCTTTAGTGAGAGATAAGCTCGCCTTTTGTGCATTTTTACCTTCTCGTGTATTTTGTGTATTTTTGTTTTTTTTGTGTGCATTAAAGTGTTAAATAAATAAATAAATAAATAAAATTCGTACCCTAAGTGTCTATTTATTTAACTATATTGTAGCACATTATGGAAATTACATCCATTTGAATATTAAGTAAAGAGTTAAATACTTATTAACAAATAATACAAAAATTAACTAAATGACACTAAAACTGTCATTTAAAATTGCAGATTAAATAATTTTATTTGGATTAAGTATGGATTTCCGCAAAGTAACGCCTTCTTCTATCAATTAACTTATCTTACGTTTTTGCTATATTATTACATAGGATATGTCATTCTAGATGTTCGAAGCAACCTTCCGATCAATTTTAAGTCAAATCGGTTTTGCCATTCTTGTGTTATAAATAGTTTAACGACTTTATCTTATATTTATATATTTTATACTTAAAACTTACACTTATTATGGAAGGCACTTCAGTAAAAAAGACTATTATCTTATGTCTGACTGTTGCACTCAGAGACACATTGATTAATACGTCCGTAAGAACGTTTAATTTGTGCTTATCTATATATTATTAATACCTACGTGATGCCAAAACTTTGGACCCCTTTATACGAAAATTGCGCTGACGAAAGAGTATGAAATTTGGCACACTTACAGTTTATATGTAGGAAAAGTGCAGAACGCTGATATTTTTCAATAACAATGCTTATAAAATACAACATTACCCACACTACCTTGCATTTGATACACACAATCAAATACATTAATGTTGACGATAAAAGATCACAGATGGCGCACTAACTATCAGGAAACAAAGTAGTTGGTCTTAAAAAATAAAAATGGCGTTCTTATCAACTTATGGTCGAATTTCGACCAATGGGCGACCACTAGTTAGTAATCAAGGCGCCAAAACGATTTGATTTCGTGAATACGTTGTCAATTGAGTCGCTGGTACAAGCGGCTGGTGACCGTGACCTCTTTGGGGGTCTAAGTCCAGCAGTGGATGTCCTCAGGCTGACGATGATGATGATAATGTTGTCACTTACCAAAGATAGTGCAGTTTTGTCAATTTCCTTGTGATCATTACATAAGAGCTTGACTCGATCTATTCGATAAAATACTTAGTTTTCAAAGTCAGACATACTTGTAGAAAGTGATTTATACTTGAAGCAAAACTTTAGATCTTTTTTAAGGAAATTGCGAGGATGGAGGAGAATGACATTTGGCGCACTTATAGTTTATGTGTAGGAAAAGTGCATAAGGCTAATATTTTTTAAGAATAATGCTTATAAAGTGCATTAATTCAGCAAATAATACGTTACACATACACCTACTTCCATGCATTTAACACACAAACAAAAATATTGATAACAATAAAAGATCGCAGATGGCGCGCTAACTATTTGCACAATATTTGGAAACAAAGTAGTTGGTATTGACAAATGAAGATGGCGTTCTTATCGAAAAGATAATTAAAGATAGACCCATAATAATCTTTGAACATTATATATTGAATAACTCATAATTATTAAAACTGATTATGGTCTAATTTCGATCGCGGGACGATCAATCGTATTATTCGTCGATTAAAGACATGAAAATTATGGAAAATGTTTAAAGGATTAACTAAACAATTTGAAATAAGTTTATATTACTTTATAATTAATTAAGAGCGATGCTACATATCAGCAGTAGAAGAGTAAACAACTGAGAAGTTGAAGGTAAACACTCAACGGGCTGTGGTGTGTTTCCAACAGGCTCTCAATATCAAGTGATCGCTCCGTAGAGCAAAGATCTCAATTAAAATACTTTAAGCGTGATATTTTTAGCGTCAAACTTTTAATTACTTTTTCTATCTTTATTTAAAACTTCGCACTCAAAACTCTTAGAAAATTCAAATCTCAATTGAAGACAATGTTTGATTTGATTTTATTAACGGT
>NJDD01001152.1:24708-48593 GCA_002245505.1 Calephelis nemesis | reverse complement strand
TTACTTTTAAAGGTTTTTAAAATATAAGATATCTAGCTCCTGTAAGAAAAAGATAACCTGGTGTCAACAAACACCATAGACTTTATTGGTGCATCACTGCCCTGCTCTCGAGGTGACCTAATGTGCAAATCTAGGTGTACCCTGCTCTCTGAACAGGAAATTGACATTTTCTTAAAGGCATTTTCCGGGCATTTTTCATGGTCCGGGCTCCTTTGCAGAATAGACCATCTGCCTTCCTTTGCCAGGCAGCTCGTAAGAGACGAGCAAAGGCTTGCCGTCACTAAAACCGTGACATCCTACTAGGTGGTAGAGTTTCGCAGCGACTCACCCAGATTTGTACCACCGCCTTACCTATTCCTACCGCCATAACGTCATGACGTGTTCCGGATCGGAGGGTAAATTAGCCGCTTAACTTACTTTTGCTCGAGGCCTAACATCCCGGCCTCTGGTTGGCAACGCACCATTACCACCTTCGGTGTTTCTAGGCGGCGAGAATTTCTTACCATCAGATAATTTCCGTCTGCTTGTTTGCCTTCCAATGTTATAAAAAAAAGGCGGAATGTGCATTTAACAAACTAAAAAAAATCGAAGTTTAGGTAACTGTTTTTTTATTATTTTTAAGCCCAAATCCTACTCATTTACGATCTTGCAAACGATTAGGATTTCAAAGAGTCGATAATCGAATCAAGTCATTGATATTATTAAAATAATTTTTAATTCATGCCAAAACACAGTACTGTTCCATTTTGTGCAGTCGCGTTTTTTTCTTAATGAGCCTTTGGCCTTGGCCTTTGGCTATTTGGCCTTTCTATACTAAAACAAAAACCCGCTATCCATGCGTTGGAATGAATGTTAAGTGATATTTCAGTAACACAAACAAACCCTGAAGTTTAAAGCAAACATTGAACGAACTTTGGCGGGTTTGAAACCGAATTTTCAAGCGACTGAATTAGAGCTATAGAACCAAGTCGATATCAATTAGAAGCATAGTAAACAAACTAGCCTAACTTCAAACTTAAAAATAAAGTTTTTGTTATTATAATGGAAGGCAAACAAGCCAACGGGTTTCCTGATGGCAAGAAATTCACGCCAGCTAGAGACACCAAAGGTGGTAATGATGCGTCGCCAGCCTGAGGCTTGGAGGTTAGGCCTCGGGCAAAAGTAAGTGTTTACCGGCTATCTTATCCTTCGAACCGGAACATGTCAACGGCAAGCACTGACGTTATGGCGGCAGGAACAGGTAAGGCAGTGGTACCAATCCAGACGAGTCACTGCAAAACTCTACCACCTAGTCAGATGTGTTAGTGACGATAAGCCTATGCTCGCCTTTTACGAGCTGCCTGGCAGGAAAGCAGACAGTCTATTCTGTAAAGGAGCCTGGACCAACTCGGGGAACTTTTCTTTCATCTTAACACTTAAAATATTTATATAAGCATTAATGACAGTAATTATATAATACTATGTTGATTTATTAATTTGGGGTTCTAAATTTTTCTTCTGATGGTTAGAGAAACCATGGCCAAATCTTCACCATAGAAGTAACAGGTGCGTCAATGTCCTGTAGCTGAGATATGTGCATGTCTATCGCCTACCCTACCCTTCCGACCAGAATATGACAGTCATTATGGCAGCAGGCTTTGGTAAGGCGGTTTTTAAGCGTTGCACTTATTTGTGTATTAATCATTACCAAATCCATACCTATTAAACAAACTTAGCTTTGTAACAATTAAACTCAAAAACTGCTGAACCAATTTCAAATGTATTTGATTTATTGTAGCATCGCTTAGCAAATGATGAAAATGTTTAAAACTTAGGATATAAATGTAATACTGCACGATGTGCGCGGTACGAAGTTTTTGGGACAGATATTTTTAAATAATAGAAAAAGTGACAATGGTGGTGTTTCTACTATTTACAAACTAAAATTATTTTAGATGCATGTTATCTTTTTCAAATGAACCAAAAACAAAAGAGATGGAACATTTTAGACGTGTCAGATTAGTCCGGACTCCGAAAATGTCAAATTGTGATATTTTACACAGATTGACGAGTTCTTTAAAGGATCGAAATATACCACAACCATGAATAAGGCCATATTAAGGCTAATGTTAACTGTCACGTTAGTCGTAGGGTTAACGTGTAAACCTTAATCATCCAATAATCCAAACCAATAATTATTATATTAATGCCCCAATAAACGTTTATTATTATTAATGCTAGATTATACAGATATGATTTATTAAATATGAGACTATAATTTATTGCCATTATAATATTACCACTTTGCTTATTATAGTATAATACACAATTTTAAAGTTATTTTTAAACCAACTCAAATAAAAAGCAAAGGTTATATGTATATTCATTTGTAAGTTTTAGTTTTTTTAAACGACTTTGATTGTTTTAACGTAAATCCTGCTTAATTTCGAGAGTCACACCCAGACTGTTGTCATCTTAGGGTATTATCTCATAATGAAATTATTTCCAACTTAAGGTTTACCTTACCTATCTTGAAAAATAGCAAAAAGCTCTCTTCCATAATATTTTTTTCCCTGGACAGTTTTTAAATTCTCTATGTCACACCCGGGTCGCTGTCCTTTCGGTTTATTTTCTTGAATAAAATTTCTTGTGAAATTTTTGCTTTATTTTATGGTAATTATATGTTTGGCTTTATTTTTTATACGGCAATATCGCAATCGTTGTAGAAATATTTTCTTTTTAGTATTTTTTTCTGTTCGACTATTGTATCTTATATTGTTAAATACATAGTAAATGTAATACTTAATATTATCTGTGATACTTCGTTCCATAGCTCTTTGGCAGTGTTCCATGTTTCTGTGATGTTTCGATAAGATGTGAATATAAGATACGAAACGCCGTCATAAGAAGTGAGACAAAGGGCACAGACGTACTCACTACTATGCTAAGCACGTAAAGAAGTGAAGCAACATCATAACAGACTGGTACCAGAGAGACAGAAGCAAAAGATGGAAAGATGAACTAAAACTGACGGCAGGCCCAAAATGGAGAAGGATTGCTAGAGACAGAGTACTATGGAAATTGTTAGAGCAGGCTTTTGTCAAAAGGCACACTGAACTCAGAAATATTTCAAAACTAAAGAGACAATCATAATACAAAAGAAAGAAGAAAGCAGTTAAGGATAAGAGGCTTATTATTATTATTAAATTTAATCAATTTTTAAGTATAAGCGCTTATTTTAAAAACCTATTTGGTTCTGTTAAGTTTAGTGTGTGTCTATGGCATTATAACTCTTTAACATCTGGACTGATTAGATGCAGATTTTTTGTTTAAAATTACATGTAGGTTTTATCGGGAGTTATTTTCTTATTTTAGGTTTAAATACTAACTGCCAATCTCGTTTTTGCTAACATTTTAACATTACGTTTCTATTAAATCGATTTTATCATACTGGTAAGTGGAAGAGGTCTAGACATCCCATCAAGTACTATAGAATTGCTTAACAGATTTTGCTAAAATAGAATACAATGCAGAGGTGAGCACAGGCTATTACCCACAAGACCACTGATGGTAGAGCGCTGTGCAGCAACATATCCATGTCAATAGGTCTTACATCCCGGCCACAGGACATCGATACAAGCGTGGTAACTTACCATTAGGAACTGTGTGCACCAACTGTGTGCTTGATTGTAAACACTTACATAAAAAACTGCAAAAAGGTGCAGTTTTTATGTAAGTGTTTGCAATCTGTATGTTTGGTACAGATGTCAGCTTATAAATTCATCTGTATATTTGGTACATTATTACTCGGCCCGTGAAGAATGTATTTTATTATTATTTTCTAGTTGATAAATAGAAATAGTGTGTGGTTTTTCAGTTATATTCAGTTTCAGTTATATTAATAATGCAATATTTTTTACATTTTATTCAAATTTGCTGTTCACCACAAATTCGGTAATGGGTTTTATTCCCTAGTCGGATAGCAAAAATATGTGTCCTTTTTTAAATTTTCTAATAAAAAAATAGTCTGAGATAAGATGTGTGCCCGGTTGACCACCACGGCCTTGCCACCTATCACATTGTGAGTAGCGTACTTAGCGTCTTCATCTAGTTTAGTCGTTGGTGTCTCTGCCTACTTTTTCGGAGATAAGGGCGTAATAATACTTTTTTAAATGAGTAATATCATAATATAACGAACAATCAGATAAGATCTTTGACGATATTCCTGTGAACTCAATTAAAAAAACAACATTGATACCAACCAACAAGTTAATAGAACTTTTGAAATACATTCTGGAATTAAGTAAGCTCGAACAAAACCGCATCACATGAGTGGAGTTCCGAAAATTTAAAAAAAACTCTACTGCATTCTGTTTTAAAGAATGTCTTCGTTATTTTTTACACCGGACGATATTTTCCATAGCGCTAGCAAAACAATCCAATTTCAAAGTCTATTTATTTTTTGTTAAGTTTCAAAAAACTGAATAAAAAGAACTTTCGTTTTTGTAGGACATATCTGCAAGGTTCATATTTTAATATATGAGTACAAACAGAACGTCGAGTTTAGACTTACATGGTATATGCAAGGAAACGTTGTGTTTCTATATATACATACATACATACATACATACATACATACATACATACATACATACATACATACATACATACATACATACATAAAAATAAAAGCCGATGTTGCCAGCATGGATAAAATGGATAAAAGAATTTCATTTTTTCTTTCCACAAAGTGACTCAGTTATACAATGAGAGTGTGGATAGATGTAGGTACTCGGGGAGACTTAGAATGACATTCCACGATCCTAGGTTTTTTATTACGG
Source organism: Calephelis nemesis (assembly GCA_002245505.1). Classification (NCBI taxonomy): domain Eukaryota; kingdom Metazoa; phylum Arthropoda; class Insecta; order Lepidoptera; family Riodinidae; genus Calephelis; species Calephelis nemesis. The sequence continues at coordinate 43,773 of NJDD01001152.1, read as the reverse complement.
GTGGTGACAAAAGTCTTTGAAATTAACGTGTTTGTGTGACAAAGTAATGAATGTGGCGGAAGCTAGCTAGGTCCGCAAAGCGTGACATTTAGCACTCGACACTCTCTGCCTACCTGTGTGGGACTTAGCATAAAGATATGTATGCATGTTTGTACGTCTTCATTTTCTGAATATTCATTGAGAGATCCTAGACTCCGAGCTACAAATCTCACGTTGCTTAACTAATATTTGAATTCTTAAATATGTATGTAATTCATAGTAAGTAACTTACGACAACAAAATTTTAAACCGAATTTCGTCAGTCATACACCTTTTAAATATAACTCAGGTCGGCCAAAATGATTTCGTCGATCGGCAAAAAACACCGCAGAGAAAAAAGGTCTGCCGTTATTAATGCGTGGTGTCTGATATTCCGATCGACAGTAAATTGCTTCAAACATTTAATTTATTGCATAACAACATCCAACCACGGGAAACAAAGTTAAATATTTAAAAAAATAATTGTGCGTTGCGAAGATTTTGTGTAGAAAAAAATGTTTCGTTATGTTCGAATTTTTTTAAAATGGAATTCCGTAACAAAATTCCGGATATTTGTGACTGACCTTTACCCGCAACGTAGTGGGGAGCTATAATTATATATAACAAGCTCTTGGTCTACTGTTGGTTATATATATACCTTTAGGACCGAAACATGACGCCAAAAAGAATACAATCACTACCATAACGCTGTCGTTATGACAAATAAGGTGGTGTATAACTGGGATTTTTTATTTATTATTGTTATTCTAGGAGTTTTAGCGCCATTGTGAAAGAAGGTGGTCGTAAATTTTTCCATTATTATTAAATCTCTTGTTTGTATTGAGTAAAATTGGTTAATTTAAGTGGGAACTAGATTAATTTTGTTTAGTGAAAGCGCACAAATGAAATAATCATGAAGAAATTGGTGTAATTGTCTATTTCCCCGTTGCCGTCAAATCTCACTGGATGAGCTTGAGTAACGAAGCCACCGCTTTACTCAAATCCCTGACCTGGCATGAATTTGTACATAGTGACTAATGACTATATAAGAATTAATAATAACTAACTTGACATTGGCAAAGCAAGTCGTGAAAAACGACCGAAAGCAATATCTAAATAAATACCCCCTGGACAAATCACACAAATTGAATCTAACCCCAAAGTAAGCAAATTACATGCTTGTATTATGGGTGTTAGTCAACGATACTATTACATATAAATACTTAAATAGATACCAGAATAAATTTAATAAACACCCAGACCCGGAAATGCATCTAATGTTCATCACACAAATGCCTGCCCCCGTCGGGAATCGGACCCGAGCCTCGCGGTTGGTCGATGTAGTTAGGCGAGTACGCTAGCCACTCGACCAACGAGGCGGTCAATATATATAAAAGAAGAAGAAGAAGAACGTTCTTCTATGTTCAATTTACACGAAGAATAAGTAAATAATCATTCATTAATATAAAGATGAAAGTGAACCAACACTGTTGGAATAATATTTTGTGAACGAAGCAAGGTGAGAACGTGGAAGGGGTTAATAATTCAAACATTAATCCCACGTATGTAACGAGGCGAGCTACGAACGCTCTCCATTATAACTTCGGCGTGCATCGTAAAAAGTTTTAAACTTTATAATGGAAACGTAATTCTTATGTAAATAACTAACTAGCCTTGGCCCTCGGCTTCGTTTTATATGTAACTATCCTGGTGAACTTTATATTGCTCAACATTAACACCTACTGACAGTTAGTATGGTCTTAAAATATTGATTTTCCTATTTTCCTTGCTATTTTAAAAACTACGACCAACTTCATTACAAAATTGTACAAGGAAAAACACCATACAAAACCTAGATAGATAGATAGATAGATAGATTACTCATTTTTTCAAATCGAAGTCAAATTAAATAAACAAATTAAAATAAATACAAAAGCAAGCTCTGATAAATCTTTATCTTTATATATATAATTCTTCTGTGAGTGTGTATGTCACTGAACTCCTTCTAGACGGCTGGACCGATGTTGATGAAAGTTTTTGTGCGTGTTCAAAGGAATTCGAGAATGGTTTAGATTCACAATTTGGTCTCCTGGAAAATGTTTTTTTAATTAATTTTTTAATAATAAGTCGTTGTTGATCTTGGAATGTTTCACATCGGATCCGAGAGACTGCGCTACTGTCGAAGCATTAATGTCAAGCGATACGAAGTTTGCTGGGTCAGCTAGTACCTATATATAATTGTTGTGTTCGTGTATTTGTCACTGTACTGCTTCTAGACGACTGGACCGATGTTGATGAAACTTTTTGTGTGTGTTCAAGGGAATTCAAGAATGGTTTAGATTCACAATTGGGTCTCCTGGAAAATGTTTTTTTAATTAGTTTTTTAATAATAAGTCGTTGTTGATTTTGGAATGTTTCACATCGGATCCGTCAGACTGCGCTACTGTCGAAGCTTTAATGTCAAGCGATACGAAGTTTGCGTAATTTAACTCGAACGTATTCGCCAAATATAATAAGAGCTGTTTTTAAAATTCTTTCACAAAGTTGGAAAGGCAAAGTTCGATTTGCAAAAGTTCAAACTGAAAGATTTCTTGTGATAGAATCTGAAAGAAAACTGCATCCGTTATATGATTTGCTTCCATCAAGCTACAAGAAAATGCTTTTGTAAGGTGAATTTTTGATTTAGTTTTGAATCCTTTTTCGTCTTAAGCTCACAGAGTATACTCACAGAATATGAAAAATCGATGATTATATATGATTCTATGATCAACACCAGACTTGTTAAAAATACAACCACCTCGAAAATACGCATTTTGGAATGAAAAATAATATTTTGAAATCAAAAAACATGAAATAAAATTGTCGAGCATATTGTGACCTCCTTACGAAATCGATTAGAACAGAAAAATCTAAAAACTATTTGATATACATTTGAGCAGTTAATAAAACACAAGTTAATTTTCAGAGCTACTTTAATCCACTCTCATATATTATATGGTCTCATTATCTGCTTTGCACACATCGGCATATTATAATGCTGTGTACATACAATACACTATTATTGTACCTATAAATTAAGTTGTAACTTTTTTTCTCATAAACAAAATGTCGTTGAAAATTCCAGCCATATTTTGACAAACGTATAAAGTATACCTACCTGTTTGAATAAAATAAAATAACAATATGAAATTTAAATAAAGAAACAAAAAGTTTAAATATCAGAAATATGTGATGTTTTTAGTCTTTTTAATTGATTGCTATGTAATTGTAACACTAGTGTTTGTACAATTATTTGCATATTGCATAAAAGTTCATGATTTATTTATGGTTAATTATTTGTATTTATCGCCTTTATGGTCTATCAGTTTAGGTGTTAGACTTAACTTTATGAGGTCCCGGCTTCGAATCACGGGTCGGGCAACAAAAAGAAAATGGGGTTTTTCCAATTCTCTAATAAAAAAAATGTTGCTCGGGATTGGATTTGTGCCGGTTGGCGATAGGATTGCCACCTATCACATTGTAGGACTTAGTGTCTTCGGCTAGTCGTGGGTGCCCTGGTTGTTCCCCTGCCTACCTCTTATGGGATATGGGCGTGAAGAGGCTTTTTTTAAATTATTTGTCTAGAATCCGTACATTTCGGTTGATCGAATTTCGATTAATTGCACAGTGGTGCATGTAGTAACATTTATTTATTTAATTCTTTAATGTACACAATTTATGACTTAAAACATGGACAGTGATAAACAGAAATGCACAAAAGGTGGGCTTCTCTCTAGGTCTACAGATTTCTTCCAGCAAACCCTAAAAATTAGAATCTGCGATGAAACAGGCAATATGAATGAAGGCATAATGCACAATAAATAAATAACCTAAACATAGTAAGAATATAAAAAAAATCATAACAATGACATACTATAAAACAATATAACTAATATTAATAAATCTACATAAATACGAGTAAGAAACCTGAAAGTCACAAATTGTTATGCAAATGTTATGTTATATTCTTTCAACCGTTTTTTGAAGATGGGCAGGGAAGTGCTATCGCGGACCTCTAGAGGGAGTGAATTCCATAATTTGACGGAACGAAAAGTAAAGGAATTTGAATAACAATGGGAGTGGGATACAGGAAAACGAAGTATTGAATTACGACTAGAACGACACGGTGATTCACTGGAGTGTAAAAAATTAAAGCGCTCTCGAAGATAAGAGGGATTTAGTATAAGACTGTTAGTAGAGGGTAGACAGAAAAGGTCTCCTTCGCGGGGTTGTTGTATTTAGGGCAGCCTGAATATAGCTCGAGTAAACGTGACACGAAGTTTTATTTAATTACCGAAATAATAAAAAAAATGTCGCTTCCTCTGTCCCTTTGTATGCTTTATTCTTTAAAACTACGCTACGTATTTTCATGGGATTTTTTTAATAGATAAAGTGATTAAAGAGTAGATTTGTATGTATATTTCATAACCGTGCAAAGCTGGGGCGGGCCGCTAGTTGTATATAAAGTGAATCTCCTTTTGCCTTGGCTATCGCATCGCGTGAGTGGGTGGACAAATTTCCTATTTTTTTTGTTGTTTTAGTTATTTTCCAAACGTTTGTATGTAAAAAATCAACTTTCACAATTGAGAGAGGACAACGTTTGTGAGCTCAGCTAAAACAAAATAAAAAACTTCACATGCTATCTCTATAGAGTTGTATTCCCTGGCGGAAATAAACTCGACTATCTCTCGTCGTTTGAAAACTGGTGTTTGAAAGTGTTTAGCTTTAGGGCAGCTCCGTATACGTTCCGAGTACTGACTTTGCAGCAACTTTACCGTAAGATATAGGTTAAGAGAGGAAGATGACGCTACACGTAATTTGGGGATTTTCTCATACAATTTACTCGTATATTTAACCTACTCCAAAATAAGGTTCTCAATGTATGTTTTTTTCGCATTAATAACGCGATTACTTCACTGGATCTGGATTCGTTTTTCTTGAAGATCATCATAGAAGTGATTGAAGTGAAATTCTTTTCTAATATAATGAAGTTTAGAAAATTAAACTGCGGACGATATTATTTCTGAGAAGAATTGCGTCGAAGACTGCGATGAATATAAATATAAATAAATAGATAGACGGTGTAAAAACGAAAGATCTGTACATTTCTTAAAAATTAAAAGTAATCTAACAAAAAATCTAAAAATATTTATCTGATTATTTCTTTGCTTAAAGTTTAAATACATTTTTTTTATTAACACAAATCTAATAAATACAAATCATAATAAATACAAATCTATACAAGTAAGAGAAAGTCATCTTAGTTACACAATTTATAACTCAAGAACGGTTTAACTGATTCTGATAAAAATATTGGGAGGTAGCGTAGGGCAAATAGACGGATATAAGATACTTTTTATCTTTTTTTCTTTTTTACTATTAATACAACATTTTGTATGGGGGAAACTACAATATTGCTTTTTAACGGATGGAGTGAAGTTTACCGTAACAGCTAGTTTAATTTGAATACAGAAAGCCAGATTGCCAATGATTATACATAACTTCTAAAAATTAAAGAAAAAATGCCCCAGTCAGGGTTTTAACCTGTAACCTTCTAACCCTTTGAGCTACTGAGGATTCAAGCCCCATGGTAAACTTTTTAAGTCCATTCTTACCCAACAATATCTTTATAATTATACATTAGCATAAAAATATCCCTTAACCCACCGGTAAACCCTACATTTAGTGTAAGTAAGAAGTAAGAACCATCTCAATCACAACATGTTTCAAACCAAAAAATCTGCATCGAAATCGGTCTATTCGTTTAAACGTTACAATGCCACACTCTGACTCACAAATAAGAGACACGTCAAACTTATAACACCCGTTCTTTTTCTGTCAGGGGTTAATAACAGTTTTTAGTAAATTATTAAGGTGTATATTAAAGTAAAGTTGTTCAAACATTTGCACACGACTAAATTTACGAAGAACAACGACGACAAAAATTAAGTGAAATTGTTGAAATATTTAAATGTTTGCACATGACGTTGTTGTAAAACGTATTGGTATAATTATATATTTTGTAACAAATTATTAACACACATATTCTGAAAATAAGCAATTTTCAAAACATAATTTGAAAGTTAACCGACTACGCACCCTCGTCAACGGAACACGAATGGACAAGGTAAAACGCTATTATTGCAAGAAACGTTATATTAATATGACCTCTACAATAACAAGCTCAGGCCAAGAAACAGGAGCAAAATTATACTTTCAAAGCAGCTAGTGTCGGAACAAGCGTTCAGTACGGAAACAATATACAGAACGAGTCTCAAAAAATATTCACATTTTTCTCTCCGTATAATTTATGCAGGAGTCGAGATTTATTTACAAAATACCCGTCGATAGCATACGCTTGTTTCGTCCTTGGCCCCTTTTATCCAGTGAAAAGAAAACTACTTTTTTCAAACAGTTTTATAGATTTTGCGTTACAGTTCAAGGATTCCTGAAGCTGCTTTTTATTTATGTGTGTTACTTCACCATTTATAAATGGATAAACCAATTTCGATAATTCGTTTGTTATTTTTTATGATATTGGAAGAAAAACCAGCATACGCATTTTCTGATGTGATTTGCACTGGTTACCCTACCCTCTGAACCAAAACACGTCAACGACAAGCACTGATGTTACGGCGGCAGGAATAGGTAAGGTGGTGGTACTAATCCAGCCAAGTCGGTGCGAAGCTCTACCATCTAGTAGGGTGTCACAGTGTTAGTAAGGGTAAGCCTATGCTCGCCTCTTACGAGCTGCCTGGCAGGAAGGCAGATGGTCTTTTATACAAAGAAGCCCGGACCAACACGGAGAAAAACAAAATTACCTGAGAACTTGCATAGCACATAAAAACAAGCCAATAAATGTATAACTTCCTTTCTAGAGTCGGTTAAAAAATGCCCGTTGCAGAAAATATATTATTACAATGTTCTTGTTCTCGTTTATCGTAGCAGTAATAATTAAGTCTGAAGGAAATTATTACAATGGAAAATACTTGACATTTATGAGACAAGTACCTCGCTGTAAAACAACGAAATGGAAAAAGGATTTTATTTCCTTTTATTTTCTGGAAAGTACTAAGTAACTTTATCTCTCTGGACAAATTGTTATTGCGTTTGGGTTTGGACAAAAATATTCTGAAAAACACAGTGACTTCGATATGCATATTGTAACCTCTTATTTGGTAAAGTTAGGATAAAACCGGGATAGATGTCCCAGTTGTATAAATACCGGAGTCTGATTATTATTTAAACTTATCGTATGAATAGATTACTATTTCACACATTTTACGAAAGACCGTAGAGGTCTTTCGATAGATGTGTAAAATTTTCTATCACATTTGATATTTTCTATTGTCGGCGCGTGGTAAAACTTCCCAATATTTATATTTCTTTCAGTACCAGTTGTTTGAAATTTATTAATATTACAATATTGTTTTATCAGTGATATCTAAAACAGTACAAGTATTTTTTCATTTAAAATATATGTCACTGTGTCATATTACTCTGTGCAATTGTGTGTAATCCCAAAATACAATAAGATAATATAGTCTTTTTGGAGGACATTTATTTATAACATAGTTAAAATAAGTTAGGCAACTCTCCTTGAGATGAAAAAGAGGTCCCAAAATTTCCTAATACTGTATAATTACTGATGAAAACGTTTTTACTTTTTTTACTAGAAGATAAAATGCAAGTTCGAAAGTGCGGCTTATGTTCCGGTTTTAAATCTAGTAAAACTTATTTCCTTCAGTCAATCGTCATAGACAGAATAAAAAAGGCACAAATAAAAATAAAATTGCTACCCACAAGCTATTAAAATGAAAATGAAAATTATTTGTTCGCGGAATGTATTTAAAAGTTGTAGTGTGCAAATATCTAACTTAATTAAATATATTATAGTTTTTATTTTTGTTATTTTTATGTTTTTACATATAAATTCGTTGAAATTTATTTACTACTAGGCTAGCACTTATTGATTTAAGCAAAAATTATAACGATTGAGTTTTACCCTATCTACCATACATACACTACCATATTAGTAACTTGCTAGTAGAAGAAAAGTATTTTTCTCTTTTAAACTCTTCTAATCTAAACTAAACTAGACTCTCAAACTACTGAAACGATTAATAAAATTTAGTAATTATTTTTAGTAGTCAAACTCGAAAAAAGAGGTTTTATTAAAAGACGTCCCCACAGATCCAAGGTAGAGAATCAGAGTTTTAATATGTGGATGAAGCTGTGGAAACAGCTAGAATATTTATAGATACTGAATCATCATTATTATAATAGCTATTACTCTAATGTCACACAGTAAATTAATGAACAACATTAGCTAATACAAGTATTGATCTATATCTAATTAGCTGATTGGTCTCAATTGTGTCGGTCAATTATCATCAAATTACCATTATTATTATTTTTATGTTATAGGAAGGCAAACAAGCAGACGGATTTCCTGATGGTAAGAAATTCACGCCGCCTAGAGACACCAAAGATGGTAATGGTGCGTTGCCAACCTGAGGTCGGGATGTTAGACCTCGAGCAAAAGTAAGTTTACCGGCTACCTTACCCTCCGAACCGGAACACGTCATGTCGTTATGGCGGCAGGAATAAGTAAAGCGGGGGTACCAATCCGGGCGAGTCACTGCCAAACTCTACCACCTAGTCAGATGTCACGGTGTTAGTGATGGTAAGCCTATGCTCGCCTTTTACGAGCTGCCTGGCACAGGAAGGCAGATGGTCTATTCTACAAAGGAGACCGGACCAACACGGACCGGACCAACCAAAATGTAATATAGATATCATTTTAAGATATATCACTGGACAAATTACACAAATTGATTTAATCCCGAAGTAAGCAACTCATTTGCTTGTGATATGCGGGTAGTAAAATGTATTTTACGGATTATGAAATCACAAATAATATGTTAAAGAATTTTGAATTTTGAGGTAGATTTAAATATTGTTGTGGGTTCAAAGAAATTTTGGATTTGACTTTAAACTATGACTTTAAACAACGTACTCGCTTTGAATCGAGGCTTCGCCTGCGATAAAATGAAATATACTCTATTCTCTCTTGTGATCAAACTACACACGGTGTGCAAATTCAATTAAGTCACTTAATTAATTAGTCGAGTAATTTGTATAATATACCTATTAAGATTACAAAGGTGTATAATTCAAGCGACGTAAAAATGCAAGAGACTAACTCCAATTTCAATATCAAGTCGTCTTAAAATACATTTAAAGGACAGTGCTCACTAATAACGCGGCGGAGCGTTTCGGGTTGGGGTGCATTGCATTTTGAAGCACACTGAGGCGGGCTGGGCCGCATCACATCGGTGGATTTTTGTAACTCAGTACCAAAGAGTAGAGCAAAGAATAGTGAGGCGACTCGACATTGAAATCGTCAAATATGGAAAGTAGCGCTTCTAGTAGTTGTCATACGAAACTTTAGCGTTAAAATGCCATTAGTGTTCTATTCTTAACAGTGATATTGTGATCTTTGGTCACTGTAGGCTGCATCGTGGAATGCGAGCGGGGTGCCTTGCGGAAATCCGCGCCGATGTTACCCGGCACAGTAGGCGTTGCTCCGTACAAAATGTGAGTAAGCTATCTAGGCGGATTATTGTGCTGCGATGCGCCGGCTTCCAGCCCGTCCAAGTGGGCGCTATCCTTAAGTATGAATTATTAAACATAACTCAAAAACCTGTTGGTGGATTATAATCAAATCCATACGGTGTGGTACCATCGGGATCATGATCTTCAAAAAGACTATCAAAATCTGTTCATTGTTGGCCTGGTAACGTTGTAATAAACATAAAAATAAATCTTACAGTCGCTTTTATAATCTCCTCCTTTTTAAAGTCAGTTAAACCCCTAAGCTATACAAAACAGTACTGCTAATGATCCAAGGAGCTTTTCTGAATATGAAAGAACTAAAATAATAAAAACGAAAGATCTCGCCAGTTCTATAGAATACAACCTGCAGGTGATATTCAATAGACGGCTTTATTTTTTTATTCATTCAATGGATTTCCGCAAATACGTCAGAGCAATTAATCTGCAGGTTAAGTCTATTGTTTTTATTACTTTTTTAACTCTTTTTAGTCCTTGAGCTATATATATCTTCTTATATATTAAAATCAGGTTAAAATTCCATTGTTTATTATTTCTCTTTTATTTCTATTTAGTTCTTGTAATATATAAATCTTAATATGATGTAATTTTCTTTTGTTTCGATCTAATTTAAAAAAAAAGTGAATTAAAGGGAATTCGACAAAAGCTTAGATTCGCAATTTGGTCCACTGGAAATAGTTTTTTTAATTGTTTTTTTATTTGTAAGTAATCGTTGATTTTGGAATGTATTTATTACATTGAGTCTAGCAGATTGCGCGATTATGTATGACAGCTATCAAGCGATACGAAGTTTGCTGTTTCGGGTAGTGTTCATTTAAAAAAATAATTGGTGTTCGTCATTTTCGATAAAACTCAAGAACGGCTGAACCGATTTGGCTGATTTTGGTTTTGAATGATTTGTTCAAGTCCAGGTAAGGTTTAAAAGATACGCAAACAAGGAAAATTTACGAGGAAACGAGGAAAACAACATTTTAAGTTATCCCATACAAACAGAAAGGGTAGAATGATGTTTACCGGGACAGCTAGTATGTTTCTAGCTGTCTTATTTCTTCACTAATTTTCAATATTAGGCTTGCTATATATATCGTGTTCCGAATCCTGATTTCAAATTAATAGAAATTCCATACGAATTCCATTCCATTTTTCGTAGGGATTTGAATTGAAAATATGATGAAATTCCACCAAGTGCCGACGATGTAACTATCACAATTTACAACGTAAAATGCAAAATTCAGAGTCAACATAGAATATGAACAGGAATTGGCGCGGATAGTTAACTGAATTGTTTAAAAGCGCATGTGATCCTTTACGTGCCGTTGCTTTTGCTCCTTTTGACACTTCGAGCGTGGTGAAGCCCTTCAATTTACAAACAAAAGCAAATAAACACGTGGAGTACGCTGTGAGTTATTTTTATCCGTTAGTTAAAAATGTCCCTTGTTTGAGTTTACAAAAATACTGGCATCACATTTTAAGTTTTACGAGAACTTTTTTTGAAAGAAAAATGTCACTTTGAATTGACTTTAAATTTACAAACAAAAGCAAGCAAGCACGTGGAGATCTATGAGTATTTTTTATCCGTTAGTCAATAATTTTCCATTGGTTGGATTTAGACAATCATTTTAAATTTTACGAAAACTTTTTTTGAAAGAAAAATGTCACTTTGAATTGACATTAAATTTACAAACAAAATCAAGCAAGCACGTGGAGATCTATGAGTATTTTTTATCAATAATTGTCCTTTGGTTGTATTTACAAAAATAACTAAAATTTCAAATTTTACAAAACCTTTTTAAGGAAGATCGCCTTTTTAGTCTAACGGTCTGGCGTCGGACTTCACTTCTTGATGTCTCGGATTTGATTTTCGGGTCGGGCAACAAAAAGAAATTGAAAATATATATTTTCAATATATTAATAAGAGTCTCCGAAACCAGCGTGTTTGTATGATGAATTTAATGTGAAGGAAGCTAGAGAGGTTTGTCAGTATCGTGAGGTCTGGCACTCAATACTCTCTGCCTTCCCTGTAAGGGACTTGGTGTGAAGATATGTATGTAAGTGTATATTCTAAGAAAAATTACGCCTTTAAGCCTGGGATTAGGTTTGTTACCGGATGGCGATAGGCTTGCAAACTACCACATTGAGGGACTTAGTGTCTTCGGTTAGTCGCTAGTGACTTGGTCGCGTATCTACCTACATAAGAAAAACGATAGTTTAAGGTAAGCAATGTTACAAAAAAGCCGACTTTGAATTAATTGCTCTATTATCTAAATAAACAAAAAATAAAGTAGTTCCTTCATTTCCCTGGGTCTGATGATGATCAGATCCAAAACTAGTGAAAATGAAACTTCTCCTAAAGTAACTTTCTTCAACTAAAAAAAGAATTTTTAATTCAGTTCAGAAATTATAGAAAAATCAATTAACCTATCTTTTACCTTTAAATGAGCAATTCTTGTATATTATATAAATATATAATTGGAATTTCGACACCGGCTTTAACGATTTAGCTAGGAATCATTTAAAAAAAGTATCGAGCAAAGCTCGGCCATCCAGATATTATATATTGAATTTTTGAAGTTTAAAACATCAAGATTTGTGACAACATTTTAAAGACAAAATCAAGCGCAGATCTACGTGCGTTATAAAAGCAAGTTAACGAGAATTTCAAGTTTGCAAGACTTTTTTAGAAGGAAAAATAACTTCAGACTGGACTTTTATTTATAAACAAATGCAAAAAAGTTGAAATGCTCTGTGTTACTTTTATTTCCCACGTAAAAACTGTAATTCTTGTTGGAATTTCACAAAACCAATCTTTATATATGTAATTCTTGTGTTTGTATGTTTGTCACTGAATCCCTCCTAGACGACTGGATCGAAATTGATAAAACTTTTTGTGTGGGTTCAAGAGAATTCGAGAATGGTTTAGATTCACAATTTGGTTTCCTTTTTTTAATTATTTTTTTTTTATAATAAGTAGTTGTTGATTTTGGAATGTTTCACATTGGATCCGACAGACTGCGCTACTTTTGAATCATTAATGTCAAGCGATACGAAGTTTGCCGGGTCAGCTAGTTTTCTATAAACTTTTAAACTGCAGAGTATTAAATATTTACTTAAGAAAATTCACCTCCGACTGGAATTGTAGATGCGACCTTTGTCTTTTACTGATGACACTCTTAACTCTGCCAGCAGATTTACTGAGGTTTCAATTTGCTCATTGTTTTTTTTTGATACCTTCAACGATTACTCAATAATAGGGTAGATTACTGATATTTCATTAAGAAAGAACTAGCTGCTCCAACAAACTTCATTTCACCCGTTCAGTTTGTAGGGTAAAAAATAAAATGTTTTTTTCTAGTTTCCTCTCAGTTGAACGGAAAAAAAGTACCCCATGTCTGACTCCTGGTTCTACACTACGTTCTCATTAATTTTCAACCAAATTGGTTTAGCCATTCTTATTTTTAAACAGTTTCAACTTTTCAAGATTATACAAGTTATAAAAAAATGGGCTTACCCTAAGCCCATTTTTTGTAATTAAATACGAATAGATTTTTTTTAAGAAAATTGGAAAAACCCAATTTTATTTTTGTTGCCCGGCCCGGCACTCAAACCTGGGACCTCATGCAGTCAAGTCCAACAACTGAACCGCTAGACCACAGGGGCAACTATGTAATTAATTTAAAAAATAATATGAACCGTCAACAGTCCATGCAATTTAACGCAACTTTTGATATCAAACTACTCTTTTTAGTATAGCTATATGCAGACCAATCAAAAGTGTAAACGGGACAATCACATAAAAATGCGAACGAAAAAGTGAAGACAACTTTTTTACCATGTGTGTGTAAGATAAGCGGAATGTAGTGTTGGCATACAATATGACGTGGCACACATGCAAAGGAAAGGTTGGCAAGTGTTGAAGTTAAAATTACCTGCCATTGTTAGTGACGCCATATAAAAATGTGTATGCATTCCCTATTTTTTGATTGAAATTTTTGTAGATATCTTATAGGTATTCGAAGTGTATGGTGTCTCTAAGCGGAGTTAATTTCTTACCATCAGGAAATCCATCTGCTTGATTTCCTTTTAATATAAAAAAAGCGAGGAATGCACACATATATACGTTGGTCACACAAATTCCTACTCTCATTAGAAGTCTAAACTGCACCTATTATTAGTTGCAGGTAGTATAATAATAATTAAAAAATTTCTTCACGCCCATATCCCCGAATAGGTAGGCAGAAGCACAACCAGGGCACTCGAGACTAGCCGAAGACACTAAGTCCCACAATGTGATAGGTGGAAAGCCTATCGCCAACCGGTCACATATCCAATCCCGAGCAGCATTATTTTTATTAGAAAATTGGAAAAACCAAATTTTCTTTATGTTGCCCAACCCGGGATTTGAACCCAGGACCTCATGCTGTCAAGTCTAACAACTGAACCGCTAGACCACAGAGGATTTATTATTTAATATTTACTATAATAATAACAGCAATGTTCAGTCAGGTCAAATATATTGTATTATGTATTATAATAATAATCATCATCAGCCGGAGGATGTCCACTGCTGGACATAGCCCCCCCCCCAAATCCGCTTGTATCCAGCGACTCCCCGCGACTTTGACCAGAATAATCTTTGTAAAATATATGTGTGAGTGAGTGTGTGTTCATGTAGAAACAGCTAGTTTGCTCTCGAAAGGCACAATTCTGTGAATGGTGCCAATCAAAATTGGGAAACACAATGGCAGCAACACTTGTTCAGTGAACGGACGTGAGTGTGAATCGTTGAATAATATATCTCACCGAGTGTTCGCCGAATACAATAGTAATTACAATTGCGGGGTTGTGGTTCACCAAATGTAAGCCCAAACGCTAGTGTAGTGCTTAACATTCTACTTGTCAAGATCTACTACTTCATAGTATAAGATCCAAACTCCCATGTTACTACACCGAGCTGTTCTCAGAATGAAGCACATTTTGTAGTAAATTTGGTTTAATAGAAATCATATTAAAGTCACCTCTGACTATCTCTTGTCGTCTCGCTCTTAGACTTGACTTATTGAGGTCTCGTGGTTGATTCCCGGGTCGAGAAGCAAAGAAAATTGGAAAATTAATATTTTCAATTTCCTAGTAAAACGACTAGCCGTAGACACTAAGTCCCACAATGTGATAGGTGGCAAGTCTATCGTCAAACCGTGCACACATTCAATCCCGAGCAACATTTTTTTTATTAAGAAATTTGAAACACCATTATAATTTCTTTTTGTTGCCCGCCTCGGGAATCGCGCCCGGGAACTTGTGAAGTCAAGTCCCACACCTGAGCCTGAGCCGCTAGACTACAAAGGCGATATTTACATGTATTTATAAATATATATTTTATAAATAAATCCCCATTTTGCGTGGTCACGGCATTACGTCTGAACGAATGAACCAATTTTTATAGTTTTTTTTGTATTGGTTATTGTCAGGAGAAGGAAAAGAGAAAAACCGGGAAAATGCAAAAAGAAAATTTTTTTAATTGCATACAAACTCTTGGTAGCTTTTAAAGTCAAGCGATACGTAGTTCGCAGGGTCATCTGGTACTTAAATAAATACCAGACTAAATTTATTAAACAAACCAAATCAGAAAGACAAACGTCTAAATGTAATCACACAAGTTTCTGTCTCTATCAGGAATCGAATCTAAGCCTCGTTGTTGGTCGCCAATATTATTAAATAAATAATGGGCATTGTATTCAAAGTAATTTACCAAAACGATTCTTATTTATTCCGTAAACTTTTTGGGAAAGATTAGAATCCTAAATTTTTTTAAAAATAATGTGTTTTTTTTTGTTTGCACTGAATAGGCTCCGAAACCATTGCAATGATTTAAAAAAACCAATATTAGAATCCTACATACTAGGTATTCATATGATAAGCTATTTATTAAAACAATTATATACTAAGAAAGCCAACACATGTAGTGTTTTACACGAGTTTACTCGTTCGAAGTTACCACTAGTTTTAATGTAATATAGTATAGATTGTCTCGCTGTTTCAAACAATTACAATACAAATATTAAGTCTTCTAAATGAAATATTTATACAGTTTGAAGCGGTGCTGAAGCAATTATGTTCCCCGTCTGAGCCTTCTGGATTGAAGCCCTAGGAACGGCGTAAGTCTAAATTGAGAAGAGGAAGTCGTTTAACTTGAAAAGCTTATTACCTTTTCCGTTCAGGCTTCACTTAATCTTGACTTATGCATCTGGAAATGAATTCCATATTATGTGATTGTTTTATATACATTTATTAAAAAAGTTATCAAGCGTGCTTAATAATTTATTGTTAAATTACTTACATACTTCGTTCCATCCAGGTGTCCCTTGACACCTCTCAGCTTTTTTTGTTGCTAAAGATTCTTTTTACACATTAAAGTTTTCGTGTTTAGTGATGGGAACGAAAGATATTCCCGCAGTTAAAATTATCCTCAGTGTCGACCTCGGATAAGCAACTACTGAACAATATATATGTACATATTTATAAGTGAAGCAAAAACTTTGGACCCCTTTTTACGAAAGATGCGCGGACGCTGGAGCACAAAATTCTGCACACTTATAGTTTATGTGTAGAAGAAGTGCAGAACTAATATTTTTAATGATAATATTTATAAAGTGCATTAATTCAAAAAATAAACATTACTCGTATTACCATGCATTTGACACACACAAACAAATATATTAATGATAACGACAAAAGATCACAGATGGCGCACAAAATGTAATCATACAGTTTTGAAACAAAGTAGTTGGTCTTGAGAAATAAAGATGGTGTTCTTATCAACAAGATATTAAAATTCATCTTGGTCGAATTTCGACCAATGGGCGACTACTAGTATTTGATATAAAACCCGTTGAGTGGTGGTTTGCGCGAATAGTGAACAGAATAACCAACATTTTTGTTAAGATCTATTTGTTTGCGTTTAATATGCTATATATAATACGCAGCATTTTTTTAAATACTAAGGTTATTTTTCCAAAGTATTATTATTTACTATTTTATTGTTTGTAAATATGTATAACAGTGACAAAAAGAAAATTCAACTATGCGAAAATCATAAATTTACTAGACCATCAATATATTTTATAATTTGTGTTAATTTTGTAAATTTATATATATACAACAGTATAAAGGAAAATATGAAATGAAATTTTCTTTGAATCAATGATTCCACTAATCTTTCTTTTGAAAATGAAAATTATTTGTTAGCGATATATGTGTGAATGAGATGTTACAAAAGTATTTAAGTATATTAACATATTCTACCATATTTTGGTTAGCAAATATTTTAATATTTATCAAACACTTTAACACTAATAATGTAGTGTTTGCGAATTAAGCTGAAAATCTAGACATGGCTTACCGACGTTGCTTACAGCTTAAACTTAAGAATAGTGATAAAAATAAAAGTACACTGAGCCTTGCAATCCGTCGGGCGTAAGTCACGTGATCTTGAGGGTTAGGACGTTATGTATACATTTATCCTAAAATATGTTTCAAGCTTTAGAAATAGCGCCTACAAAGGAAAAATTAATCCACGTTCCTAATGTATCAATACTAGGTGTATGATTTCTAATGACTATTACGAAACCTCCTCCCCTTTTTTTCCAAAAGTTTAAACCTCTAGCTAAAGAGTATTTATATTCCTTTGTCTTGACTCTTGTAATGTATAAATTTATACCTAAAAGTTACAATAATATCCACAAAAATGTTTAACAAAAGTATAATGACGTGTAAATAGCTTTTTTTGCTTCCTAATCACATAATATATATAATTTTGTTTTATTAATCTGTCGAAGATCCGGCTAGGACATAGCAGATATGCATCTTTCTCCTTAGGATTTCCATCAACAACAAAAAGAAAATTTGTTTTTTTCAATTTTTTAGTAAAAGAAACGTTGCTTGGAATTGGATATGTGCCTGATTGACTATAGGCCTATCACATTGTGGGACTTAGAGTATTTGGTTAGTCGTGGGTGCCCTGGTTGTGCCTCTGCCTACCTTCTCGGGGATATGGACGTGAAGATACTTTCTTTTTAATTTACATCGATATGAGTATCCGGCCCATTACTAATTGAAAATGTTGATCTCAATTACTCTTTCAAATCTTAATGGATTTAGAAGCTCTATTTAAGGTAAGCTCTCATAACAATTTTCCTTTCAAGTTATTAAACACTTTCGCCGTTCAAGATGTAATAATACCGTTGGATAACATCTTAATAAATCAAAACCTCACATTTTAATCAAAATAAGAATATAAATACAAAATCCGTCTTAAACTAGGACGTTTTGAGCTAGATAAGATTTACTGTAAATAATGTTACATAAACAGATAATATAAAAATATTTATTGTATACAAAAGACAATAAGAGAAAAGCAAAATTAAACACAATTGAAATTAAAAAAAATGCGTGTTTGAAGTAAAGAGAACCTTCTTCTTGGAAGCGATTTAAAATAGTACTAAAGCAAGACCTGGTAGAAGTCAGGGACGACAGGACCGCCTAATATGTTTGTATACGATGGAGGACTTTCAGGGTGCACATTCAATAAAAAAACAGCACGTTTTATGGTAAGCGTGGAGGGCATGCGTGGCTCGTCAAAAGAACGCTGAGAAGCAACATCATCAGAATAGGGTTGGACGTCCGCAAAAACCTGCGGGTACGATCATACGAGCCGTCCACACTGATTATTATACTTTTTAAATTAAAATCAAAGGCAATACTTTTTTGAAGATAGCAAACATCCGTTGCAAATAAGGTTAAGACATATAAACATCTCAAACTAGGTACAGGTTAGAATGCAGTTTCAAGGTAAGTATATTTCTGTAATTTATATGATTAGCATAAAATATATTGATTGCATCTTTTATTGTTATATAAATGTTGCTCGGGATTGACATAATATGATTTGCTTACTTTGGGATTAGATTCCATATGTAATAAAAAAATATGTAACTTGTCCAGGGGTATTATTTTTATACACACTCTACTATTTCATGTAACCATAATTTGTTTGACAATAAAATTTACATATTTAACACTATTAGCAATTGGCTAAAAGGTTGTAACGCGTATATTAACTGTGTTTAAATTTGACGGTGACTTAAGGGTACTTATATTTCTTTGACGGTGACATCCAGCCCTAGAATTTTGCAGATTCTTGCTAGAATATAAATTTACTTTCAACGTAATCGACTGGAAAAATTAACAGTTTAAAATCATGCAAATGAAAGCAAAGGTGTTGGTAAACAAAAAAACTGTGCTATAAAGGGTTCACAGAAAACTTATTGCTACAGAATATTGCAAGGCGTTAAATGTCGTTTGAAGTTAAAGTGAACG
>NJDD01001152.1:0-23414 GCA_002245505.1 Calephelis nemesis | reverse complement strand
GACATCCAGCCCTAGAATTTTGCAGATTCTTGCTAGAATATAAATTTACTTTCAACGTAATCGACTGGAAAAATTAACAGTTTAAAATCATGCAAATGAAAGCAAAGGCGTTGGTAAACAAAAAACTTTGCTATAAAGGGTTCATAGAAAACTTATTGGTACAGAATATTGCAAGGCGTTAAATGTCGTTTGAAGTTAAAGTGAACGAAAATAAAAAAGCTTAATCCTTAAGGAAATAAGAAAAGGAATTTAGATTTGTAGCTTTTAATTTCTTCAGTAGCTGGAACCGAGGTCCTTCAGTTCCTTTGCGTAAAGGACTCTACAACCCGTAGCTCGACTAGTGGAGAGTTTGTAAAAGGCTCTACCGAATAACGGTCAAGTCTCTGTGCGCTACGAATATGCTACGGCACACGCCCCACGTAAGTACGTAGCAAAACTGCTACGACTTTATAAATCTAGGATACTAAAATTGTATTTGTAGAACATAGGTATTAATTTATTACGTTATAATTTAATTAAAATTAAGTAATATGATACATACATGTGAATATCTTCAAGCCAAACCCCTTACTGGGTAGGGAGAGATTATCGAGTGCCGAATCTCATGATCCTGTCAGACCTGCTTGGATTCCTTCACATTCATTACTCTTTTGATACAAACATGATAAACGTGAAAAATAACACCCGAGCGATATGATCGTGGAATGTCAACCTAGGTCTCCCCGGGTACCTACATCCATCCACATTCGCATTGTATATTTGCTAGGTGAATCTTTAATCTGTCATTCTTTCCACATATCCGAACCAGCACGCGGAGCATGCCCTTTCACATTTTAATACCAACATTTTCTTTCAATCACACTTTTCTCGGATATCACGGTTACGAAGCAGGTCAGCGAGCGAAACACCACAGATTTTCCGAAGCGCTTCATTTCGACCGCATTTATCCTATTCTTATGCATTTTCTACCATACTCAACTCTCATTTTCATTCAAGGTATGGAAAGGATAGAATTATGTAAAGTAAGTCCAGCATATTTACTAAAGGCCTTGCTTTGAAATCTTGAATAATTAATAAATTAAAAATGAAATTATTTAAAAGTATTTTTTCCGATTTTTTATTAGCACTGTAGTCTAGCGGTCCAGGTGTTGGACTTGATTGCAAGATTCCGAGCTCGATTCCTCGGGTCGAGTCGGGCAACAAAAAAGTTTGTTTTAGTAAAAAAAATTGCTTGGAATTGGGTAGGTGCCCGGTTGGCAACAGGTTTGCCACCTATCACACTATGAGACTTTGTGTCTTCGGCTTGTCGTAGCTACTCTGGGTGTGCCTCTACCTACCTCTTTGGCTATGTGGGCTTGCTATATACTACGATTTTTTAACAAGTAGCTATAAATATTTCAAAATAATTTAAGAAGAGGAGATGACATGGTAGACTATTATGTTTTCACAAAAATACTGATTAAAACTTTATATTAAAACAAAAAGACTGACATAAGCTTTTAATTATTCTGAATCCAATTATGGCACTTTGTGTTAAAGAAAATAAAGGTCAAGAAGTTTTGAAGTGGAACACAAACATAAATATTTCTTACTAGCTGTCCCGGCTAACTTCGTTCTACCCGTTCAGTTCGTATGGAAAAAAGTAAAATTTGTTTTTCTTAGTTTTCTCGCAAGTTTTTTCCTTTTTCTTATCTTTTAAACCTTCCCTGGATTTAAACAAATTAATCAAAACCAAAATTAGCGAAATCGGTTCAGCCGTTCTCGAGTTTTAGCGAGACTAACGAACAGCAAGAATAAAAATAAGATAATAAAATAGTATTCAGATAAACTGTTACATGTGTGCAAGGGGTTTATTTAAAAAAAAGAGTTAAAATCACATGGTATGCGAGGCCGGATTTATTCATTTTATAAAATACGCTGCTGATCAAACTAAAATAACATATCTCGATTTATTGGATTTACTATTTATTCAGTAAAAATATTTTTAATTTATTTTTAACATGTTTTGGATATATTGTAAATTTGGTGTTTGATTTACACTTTATTTTAATATCACGACTGCAATAAGTAACTGAGTTAATTTTTAATCTTTTATGGTATCTATTTTTTACATCACTTACTATTTTATTTATGAATTTTTAGTTCTGTATTTTAGTTCCTTGTAACTCAATAGTCAATCCAGCCTTGATGTCACGTAAGCGGAATGTAACAATAATTCACATATCATAGTTGACACTTGGTGAAACTTTTGTTTTGCTAGGCACGAAAATACCGTTCCAAATTCGTCTTATTAAAATTTAAAGTCCATTAGTTATGATTTCATAGTATTATCAGAACTGCTGTCAATAAAACATTTCTTAATTAAAATTTTAACTTAATATGTGACACGAGATATATTTTTTTACTTTCTAAAGGCAAACAAATTCAGTGTAGTCATCTGAATGTTTCATCCCCAAATGATTCGGTATCGTGTTTTAAGTTTAATGTTTTAAAATTTTAAAAAAGTAACGACTTTCATTTTAATCTGTTCATTAAAAATTCTGTACTTACTCTGTATTCACAAAATGCTTTTTTTCTATTTTCTATACTAATATTACAAAGAGGAAATTTTTGATTTTTTGTTTGTTTGAAATGAATAGGCTATGGAACTACTTGAACGATTTCAAAAATTTTTTCAACACCTTTTCTTTTAGAACTTTCACCTTTAGAATGAAATGAAATAATATATGATATGATGATATTGAAATAATAAATCCCTGAGTAACATAGGCTTTGTTTTATCAAAATCGATAAAGTAGAAGCCAAGTTACGCGGGTAAAGCTGCGTGAAACTACTAGTCCCTTATATTTACAAATCTATCAGTTATCAATTAAAAAAATTTAATAATAAAACAAACAGAAGTTATTCTGAAGCAAACGCTTTTGTCTGCCTTTTGAGTTAAACTTGTATGTTTCAAAGGAAACTAAATTTATTTTAAGTGTGCACTAACTTTTCTCAATCAAAAGAAAAGAAAAGAGATGGAATATGTTATACATGTCAGATTATTCCAAACGTGTCAACTAGTGACTTTTTTTAATTAACAATCTCCGATAAAAAATTTAAAAGTCCGTAGGACACCTACGGATTTAATATTTATTCAAACTAATTTGAGAGTAAAACGTGTTTTGTCTCTTTCTTCTACTATTTTTAAAAGAAGAAAGATATAACTTAAAATTGATTGAGTAAGTTCACAACAAAATTTCATTTAATGGCTAACGTTGTAATTTTGGGTGCAAAACACAAATTAATTTATCAACGTTTTTGTTAGTTAACTACACTGAATTAGATATTTTTGAATAATTGAAGTATGATTTTGCGTGACTCAATTATTCAAAAAGGGAAAGCAATTGAGAATGTTCGTTACGATAGCATATCGGACTTCAAAACTTAATTTCAATTCATGACTGTTGCTTAATTACTTATGTAATTGAATTTATGTCTACTCTCCATTTCTGTAATGCTTGGTAATTGTCAATTTGCATTACATTTCGCAAGATAACCTCTTTGAAATATAAGTGATGGGTGTTTTTATAATCTTGAAACATAAGTGGTTAATCGCCAGGGGTGGTTTTAGAGCCGGTTGGCAAACCAAATTATAGTATCTTCTTACTCAGTATGGCGACACATTTTACTTTTATTTTAATTATTCACTTTTAGTAATCAAGTACATATTTACAGTTTCACCGGACTTAGTGAATCAAGTATATAATTAATATCCCAATTACTACTGTCTTCACCTCTTTGTCCCCGAAAAGGTAGGCAGAGGCACAACCAAGGCATCCACGACTAGCCTAAGAAACTAATGCCCGATTTCACCAAGAGCCCCTAAACTTAGGGGATCTTTCAACGTTAATTAGGGGACAGTTTCATGTTGAAACAGTCCACAATACACTAAAAGGCCCCTTAAAATATAGGGACTCATGGTGAAATTTGGCATTAGTCCCACAATGTAATAGAAGGTAATACAAGTGTAATACAAGCCTATCAACAACCGAGCGGATATCTAATCCCGGTCAACTTTATTTTTACTAGAAAATTGGAAATACACATTTTCTATATTTTTCGTCGCCCGAGTGAATGAACTTGGGACTTCAAGAAGTCAAGTCTGTGGTCAAGTCCGTCGCTGGACCGCCAGGCCGCAGAGGTGATTTTCAATATAAGTTATTGGATCAAACTTGAAGCACACCCACAAATAAATAATAATGAGAAATACTCTCCTCTTTCAGTTGTTGGATTTGACTGCAGGGACTTCATGCATTCAAATCCCGGGTCTTGCAATAAAATAAAATTGGGTTTTTCCAATTACTTTTCCAAATACTTAGTAGAAAACTACTTCTGCACCAGCATCCCGGCCTCGGGTTGACCACGCACCAATACTATCTTTGTTGTCTCTAGGCGGCGTGAATTTCTTACCATCAGGAAATCCGTCTGCTTGTTTGCCTTCCAATATCATAAGAAAAAGTTTGTTTTTAAAGTTGAAGTTAGGTTAGTTTGTTTACTATGCTTCTAATTAATATCCACTTGTTTCTATAGTTCTACTTTGATGCTTGAAAATTTGGTTTCAAACCCACAAAAAATGTTTGCTCTAAACTTCAGGGTTTGTTTGTGTTAATTAAATATTACTTTATATTCGTTCCAAGGCATGGATAGAGGGTTTTTTTTGCTTTAGTACAGAATTGAGAACTTAACCTACACATCTAACATTTTGCGATTTAAGTTCAATTCCCGGCAAAGACAAGTAACGAGATGAACAATTATTATTGTCTTTGTTGTTTGTAATAACACTATAGTTATGACCGCCTCGTTGGTCGTGTGGCTAGCGTACACGTCTAACTACATCGGCCAACCGCGAGGCTCGGCTTCGATTCCCGACGGGGGCAGGCATTTGTGTGATGAACATTAAGATGTCTACATTTTCGGGTATGGGTGTTTATTAAATATATTCTGGTATCTATTAAAGTATACACATGTATTAGAATCGTTGACTAACACCCATAACACAAGCATAAAATTTGTTTACTTTGGGGTTAGGTTCAATTTATGTGACTTGTCCAGGGACATTTATTTATTTATTTATTATTATTTATTTATTTATTTCTGTATTGTATTAAATTGATTTTGGTTTACTTTTTCGAAAAAAGATAGCAATTGTGTGATGACCTCATGTTAATTATTGTGCATTGTAATTGAGATAAACATTATTTGTTTGAGTACGAGAGTTGTCTTGAATATTTGAAAAAAAAACGAAATGGGTTATTGAGACTTTTTTGGAATCTACAATAAATATTTTTGAAATTTTGTATCCCGCGTTGTAGAAACTGAGTTAAGTTTCAATTCACTATTTGCAGAATTTAAGGTACTATCACATTTTCGGAGATGCTACTATAAGCTCTTAAAACAGTATTTTTCCCCATGTTGGTCCGGGCTTCTTTGCAAAATAGATCATCTGCCTTCCTGCCCGACAGCTCGTAAAAGGCGAGCATAGGCTTACCGTCACTAACACCATGACATCTGACAAGATGATAGAGTTCCGCAGTGACTAACCCCTATTGGTACTACCGCCTTACCTATTCCTGCCGCTATAACGTCATTACGTGTTGCGGTTCGGAAAGTAAGGTAGCCGGTAAACTTACTTTTGCTCGGGACCTAACATCCCGGCCTCAGGTTGGCAGCGCACTATTACCATCTTTGGTGTCTCAAGGTGGCGTGAATTTCTCACCATCAGGAAATCCGTCTGCTTGTTTGCCTTACAATGTCATTAAAAAAATACTAATTGTCATCGGAAAAAGACAACCTTATAACGTATACAATAAAGTTGTTTATAAAAGCGAACATTTATTAAGACGGAAATAATATACTGCTATAAGCGTTTGTGGTAGGGTCCCAATTCAAGTTGACTAGTTTCTGTGACACACTAACAAACAGACAAACCGACAAATAGCCATTTTAAATACTTTCAAACTTTTACTTTAGCAATAAAATATTGTATAATTCTGTGCTTATTTTGATTAAAATTATTTCTGACGCAATTTAATGATGAAGTTTAATATGTGGGTGATAAATATCACACATAACGTAGCATATTTGATGGTTCATAAAGCTTTAATGTGAAATTCTCATTTAAGTCAGTGATACGAGTAATATCACATACATCGATATTTTATGTCACATTATTTACGAAAGAGGCTTAGTGGTTCGAGTTTTTCTACCACCACTTTTTTCAATTTTGATGACTTTTGGCAATTTTTATGCCATTATTTAATATTTCCCTATTATATTCATTAACATGCAAAATACATATACCTTCTTTATCTTAATTTAATTATATCTTAATTATGAGAATAGCACAAAACAATGCTAGGCAAAACTCATATTTTGTTTTTTTAGTAAATTTGACAAAGTTATAAATTCTAAAAATAACAATTTTTTGTAAGTTATAAGACAACTTTTAAAGAAATTTATTTTATAAATATCAACAAGAAGTATGTTATAAAATAACTCCAATCATCATTAGGACACTAAACGTTATATGAAATTTTAAAATAGTAGTAAGTAAATATTAATTATTATTTATACAAACACTGCGAATTATACGATTACAAAATATTATAAAAGTAAGTTAGTAAATATTAATAAATGTTTGTAAAAAATGTTAACAAGAAGTAATGCGATAACACAAAAACAATCGTTACAAGAACACTACGGTTTATATTAACCGTAACAATTTTAAATAAATGTTATTTTAAAGTTATAAGAAATGAGTTTTCTAAATTATTGTTAGATAAAAACTCTAAAGTAAATTACAATTTATTATTAATTCGTGTTATTATGAAGGAATAGTAACAAAATATAATAATGATAAGAACTCTATTTTGTACTATATGTTATAATATAAGTAAACATTAATTGTTTATTGCAAGAAATTGGTTTGACAAATGAATGTAATAAGAAAGAATAGTAATAAAATACAAAAACATCATAGTAAGACTACAATTCATATTCATTTTTAGTTTATTAAACGAATGAAAATAAAAGAAATAATTATAAAAAAAGCAATGATAACACACTCACAATAACACTGCACTCAAAATTAAATTTAGTAAAAGGAAATGTTTGAAACAAATATTATTAAGTGAAACACTCTACGAAGAATTCACTTCCAAAGTTTCACATCGTTCATACGCGATTTGTAAAGTGTCGTTCTCAGCGTCAAAGTGAACAATAAGCTATTGTATTCAGCTTCGTGTGTTATGACAACTGAATATCCAGAATTCATAACTGAAAACATAGCACAGTCACACCACAGACTCCCTTTTCTTCAACGATATTTAACTCGACTCAAGGTTATATTTACAATTCAAGATTATGGAATCACTTTCATATTTTATCACATTACTTAAAGTCAAATCACAAGTTAATAAATTATGTTCTATTGACGTTTATTTTAATGTAAACAAGTTACGTACCTGGCTCGTGCTTGCGAACGGTATTCGAATTAGGCAACATATGGAGCGACCACCGCGCACCGGTTGCGCGCGGATACTGTGCAACAGAGGCTTAATACAATGTATTCGTAACACGAACAGTGATGTTCCCTCACAAACCTCGACTTTTGACCTAAATATCGATAAAGCTGTCAAAAACTTTATCAACACTATTCTTATCATCGTACTCATCTGTATTACTAAAATATCAAAAAAATACTGTTCGCAATCATATCGATAGTGTTTCATGGTATTTGTTATCGATATTTCAAGGCTATTTAAATAAGGAATAACACTTCTATGTTGTTGTTTAAATGGAAAAGTAGAGTCACCTCCGAAAATCAACGCCTTGTCCATCCCTAAAATTTTTACGCATGCGTAGTGACCACGAAAACGATTGCCGGGCAGAGTCACCACGTTGATTGATTCGCGAAGTTGTGCGCAGGTTAACTCGGTGGGCACGTGCCTTAAGTAACGCACTACCAACCTGCAAAGAACTCCCACCCTCCCTTTTTCCTTTTAAACACTTACCAAAATAGGCCTCCAAGTAAAATATTAAGGGTCTGTATACACTGGACGGCTTGTTGGAGCAATTTGGAAACACCCGTCATTTATTTAAAAATGGAATAAAAGCACTCTTTCAAGTTTCACACTCGCTAATGTGTTGTTTTAAACTTTTAGTGCCAGCTTTTCTGGATTTTATTGGCGGGAAAGTTTTGATTGCTATAAGTAAACTCATTTGTTTTTACACATAAACTTTTTTCGTCATTTCAGAACAAAATGAGTTTCATTTATTTGTAGTATGTTATTTCGTTCGTATCTGATGTTTTTCAAACAACCCGAAAAATTACCGTTTTTTGCCTTTTAAAATTATAACGTTGTAGGCGATTAAAACATAGAGAATAAATACATAAATATCTTGATGTATCCAATGTGTGAAGGAGCAGACAACATCAAATCCCAGTTATCCTATCTTCCTATCAGCCTAGCTTCCTCCTCATTCATAACTTTTGATACAAAGAAACACGCTGATTTCGGAGACTTTTGACACCACCCTCGGATAATGTGGAACATTGACCTAGGCTTTTTAGGGTACATTTAACTATCCACATTCGCATTGACGTGTTTTTCTGGTCGGAATATAATAATTAACGGATTCTGATCTTGCTCATAGCCTTTACCTATTTATCTAAGCTGATACATATTTGCGGATGTTAGTGGAAGAAAAATAAAAACTGACATCCTTTTTTAATTAAGAAAGAATGTAGCTTTACGTTTCATATCCCCGTGGGGTAGGCAGAGGCACAACCAGAGCACCCACAACTAGCTGAAGACACTAAATCCCACAATGTGATAGGTGGCAAGCCTATCGCCAACCAAGCACATATTATCCAATCCCGAGCAACATTTTTTTTTGAACATTGTAAATTCCACATTTCCTTTTTGTTCCCGACCCGAGATTCGAACCCGGGACCTCATAAAGTCAAGTCCAACACTTGGACTGCTAGACCACTTAGGTGTATTTTTTACAAAATCCCGCTGTATTACTTTTGGTAGAACCTATAGACCTTGACCTAGTTAGTTTCTCATGGTAGGTGAATGACCCAGTCACTTTAAGGAACGTTTGTCAAATAGACCATAAAGAAACAGCCCTGACTTTAAGATTTTAAAAAAGTGATTGTTATTCCCTTCATTTGACCGTTTTACTCTTTCAATACCCACCTTTATCTGATCGGGGTGTGGGTTCTAGCTATATATACCCTTGAAGGTATTCTTTGTCCAGCCTAAAGTTTACTAATTTGATATCACATTATTATTAAATTTATTCTTGTATTTATTTTAGTTTGTTTATTTCGGTGACTAACATCCTTTATACAAGCAAATAACTTGGCTTACTTTGGGGTTAAATTAAATTTGTGTAACTTGTACAGAGATATTTATTTATTTATATTACATACACACTTTTTTGTAGTAAACAACTGTACTCATCCACTATACATTTTATTTAATACTTTTCGTTACTCTTTAGCCAACCGGTTTCACTTTTTACAGCATCATCAGGGCTTTGAAACTAAAGGTCAAAAGACTGTTTTAGTCTAAGGGGCCATATACGCTAAAATACGTCAGCAGTTTACTGTTTTTTTCATACAAAGCAATCATGGATCTTGCTGACAAAAATACACAAGATTAACATGAATATGCTTTACTAGACTAGTGTTTCCAAAACACGATTCATTTCACTTTGCTTGATAGAAAAAAATCAAAAAGTTAACCCTTTTTTGAAAGCTTTTGCTTTCTGTCTACTTCAAATATGAAAATATCGACACCAGATTTAACGTTAACATAGATAAGTATTATACCTAAAAGATAAGTGTTTCAGTTTTTATACTTTTTTTCAAATTACTTTTATAGTGTCAAAAAAGTGATTTGACGCTTAATACGTTTACTTTAGAGCGCCATTGTTCATAGTAATCATATAACGGGGGAGCGCGGTGATTGGCTCTTCTGGCTGACTGAGTATAGGGCCTTAACATTCAGTACTTATTTGGTTGGATTCTCTCGAAGTAAAAGTAATATCCTGGACATGGTTTAGAGCCTATATAAAATTTGATAAAATATGTTCAGTAGTTATTCCGTGAAAAGTGAATAAACAAGTATGCAAACTGATAAAAATGTTAATAACCGCCGTTTTGGGTATCCTGCGACCTGAATATAATAATTGCAATGTTCAAAATATTCTTTATGTACAGATTCAAATTCATTATATGTATTAATGTATAGATAGTAGCTAATATCGTAGGTATTTTATGTTAACTATATGTAGCAGAATAAAATATATTCATGTATTATTAATCTGTCTCGCCAACTGAGAAGATTGTTTTTAATCCTATTCATATTATAAATGCAAAAGATTGTATGTTTGCTTGTTACTCTTTCACGCAAAAACTGCTGAGCCGATTTTTATGAAATTTGACACATAGAGGAACTTGGGTTAAAATTATCCTGGAAAAATGTTCCTGTGAGACCAAAGACCATGCGGGCAACGCCGAATACAACAGTTAGTCAAAAATAATTCTTGTAATTCTCTATTTCCCATCTTGGTCCTGATGAAGAACATAAAACAGATCATCTGCCTCTCTGGAAACTCCTTAAGCGGAGCATCGGTTTTTACTAACAAGGTCAGTAGTGGCAGTGCAACATATAGTCCGTTTATCGACCCACAGCACAACTGTCTCCAAAATGACATTATTTGATAGTATCACAAAACACGTACTACAACTACGTACAGAAGACGCACTGATATACAAAACACAATCAAACCAGAATCTTGAGATGTATGAAAAATGTTATTGCGCTAAGCGAGTCGACTTTCTTAAAAACTCACTTAAGTCAATTAAAATTGAAATTTAAGACATAGGTTAAAGGTTCATGAAACACTGAGCATTGCTGTAATAATTATTATGACTTGACATCAGACATGGTTTTGCAGTCTTACGTTAAAACCTATAGACGTAATATTTTGATGTAAGAGGTAAGACTCTTCAAGAGGCACGCCGCCTACGTAACCTGCGGACTGAAACCTCAGGTACTCTGTGTGTTTTACTTCAAAGAATATGGTCGCCAGGTAGACTTACATGAAAGGCAAATAACATAATGCAATTCATAGAGGAGCGGCATAAATATAAATAACATCTTTGGCAGTGGTTCCCAAAGTTGCTTGGGCTACGACCCGTCTAAAACAGTTCCCAAACTCGGGACCCACTTCTAGGATATTTAACTGTTAACAACATGAATAAAAGACTAAGGTTGAACACATTTTATATAATTTTAATATGTGGTAGAGTTTTACAGCGACTCACCCGGATTGGTATCACCGCTTTACCTATTCCTGCCGCCATAACGTCATGACGTGTTACTGTTTGGAGGGTAAGGTAGCCGGTAAACTGACTTTTGCTCGAGGCCTAACATCCCGGCCTTATGTTGTTGCCACCATTACCACCTTTGGTATCTTTAGGAGGCGTGAATTTCTTACCATCATACGTCTGCTTGCTTGCCTTCTAATATTATAAAAAAATGGTATTTATTTAATTAAGTCTTAATTAAATAACTACATCAAAATTAGAAGAATTAGATTGTCGGTCGAGTGGTGTGTTATCGGTAGGGTGGTGTGTTATGCTACAAGCAGGGCCCACTCAATATTCTTTTGCGTCCCACCAGTGGGAAGTAGTTTAGGAAACCCTGTTCTATGGTATTCAAAGGCCACTCATTCTCACAAGGTTGCCGTGTGTTTATCCGCTGTCTTACTCCATAAAACTGTTTTTGTAGATAAGTTTGATCAACATCGGGCCAATGACCAAACTTGAATTCCTTTCAACTTGATATTGCGACTCGTTTTCTGAGATATCGCCTTGAATTTGTCCTTGAATACTCGAGATAACCACTTGTACTCACTCTTTCTACCAACTTTCAGAAACGATTTTTTCGTTTTTACTTTAAAAAATATCAACCATATATTCTGACTATTTGGTCAAGATTTTTTCTCTGTTATTATAACTGAATAAAAATAAATTATACGATTATATTAATACATATCCAATTATCGCCTCAGTGGTCTAGCGAATCAGTTGTTGGACTTGACTGCATGAGGTCCCGGGTTCGAATCCCGGGTCGGGCAACAAAAAGAAAATTGGGTTTTTACAATTTTCTAATAAAAAAAATGTTACTCGATGATCTGCCCGATTGGCGATAGGCTTGCCACCTATCACATTGTGGGACTTAGTATCTTCGGGTAGTATTGAGTGCCCTGGTTGTGCCTCTGCCTACCTCTTCGGCGATATGTGAATCTACTTTTCTAGTAGTATACTTTTCTTTTTAGTATGCCTGGTTTATTCGTCATTTGTGAAACGTTTTAAATGATGAAAGGACATACTTCCAAAGTGGGTCTGATCCATTTCACCAAGTCGAGATATAGCAATAGAATCTCAGAGAGATCGAGGAAAATACGATATAACAAGGGCACCGACGGCTAGGCGAAGACACTGAATCCCACAATGTGTCAGGAGACAAACCTATCGTCAAACGGGCACATATCCATTCCCAATCAATTTTTTTATTAGAAAATTAAAAAAAAAAACATTTTTATGTTTTCCCACTCGGAAATCGAACCCATTACCTCTTTAGGTCAAGTCCAACTCGAGACCGATAGACCACAGAGGCGACAAAACTAATGTTGAATTTGATTGAATAACATTTTTGTGTTACATTCGTAAAGAAAAAAAGTATTAATAATTATTTAGTGATCGTCAATGAAAACACTAGAAACGAATGATGTTATAATATTATTATTGTGACATGTATATAAAAGTATTATTATAGTAGGCTTACTAATAAAGTACTATTATAGTAGGGCTACATCACTTATTAATAGCTTATTAATACTTAGTAGAATTATATGCACATTACTTACTCAAAAAAGTCTTCTTTTTGCAAAAATGTAGTTTTAAAATAAATATTACGTTGCTAGCCCACTGACGCGTTCGCATACGACACCGAACGTCTACGTAACTGTTGCGATAGTTTTATGGAAAAATGTACTACTGAGAAAAATCTGTGGGACGTTCCATACTGTTTTTAAATGTAATGTTGCTAACTTTTTGCTTTTGTTATTGATTTGGTAATATTTTTTGTAATTTTACGACGTCATGTAATATTTTTTATCAATAAAAAATACTTTGAGGTCCAAGTTATTTTATTATGAAAATAATAGAGTTAATAATAATATTGTAAGATGAAATGATTGTGGTTAACCAAATGTTTTTATTAATATAAGTAAGATTAACTTATAATCAAAAAAATACAAAAAATAAAAAACCATCTATGCTACTACAACAACAATCCGTAATCTATCCGTGGTTCTTGGCTTTTAATCGATCCGCATTGAAATCGATCTATTTATTTAGGAGAAATGGTGTCACAGACAGACAAACCCACGTATAACACCCCTCTTTTTCTGTTAGGGCTTAAAAAGTTAGTAGTCTAGAATTAAAAATATAACATTACACTTAAAAGAACTTCAATCCCACTTTTGCAACTCCTCTGCTTGATACATACGGCCTAACACTCTGAACGTAGGAAGCAACGCACAGCAACAGTTTTTTTTATGATATTGGAAGGCAAACAAGCAGACGGATTTGGTAATTGTAAAAAAAGTTGGTAATGGTGCGCTGCTAACCTGAGGCCGGGAAGTTAAACCTCGAGCAAAAGTAAGTTTACCGGCTACCTTACCCTCCGAACCAGAACACGTCAACGGCAGCTGACATTATGGCAGCGAGAACAGATAAGACGATGGTACGAATCCGGGCGAGTCGGTGCGAAACTTTACCACCTAGTAGGATGTCACGGTTTTAGTGACGGTAAGCTTATGCTCGCTTTTTACAAGCTGCCTGGCAGGAAGGCTATTGATGTATTCTACAAAGGAGCCCGGACCAACAAGGGAAAAAAAACGTAAAAAATAGCCGATTTTCGAGGGTGGTGTTAAAAAGTCTTAAAGCCAGGGTGAGAAAAGTGATAAATGTGGAGGAAGGTTTGTAGTTTTGTAGAAATCGTGATACTTGATACTCGATACTCTGCCTACCCCGCGAGGGACTTGGCGTATTAGTATATTGCTTATATTGCTTAGAACCAGAAGCAGGACATAAAATACTTTTTATTTCATTCTACTCAGAGTAACTAAGAAATTTTAATTTTTCCTGAAGTTGGCCGTAACAGCTAGTCTATTGATAAAAAACATGAGAAAATAATTTTTAGAAAAATATTTTGATGACAAAAGACTTGTATGTCTTTTTTATAAAATAACTTCGGTATTGTGTTGTTATAAAATGTGACAAATTTATCTTATTAGTATGGTATCCCACATGATATGAACAAAGAGCGAGGTTCAACTTTGATAGTCATTTTCTCTGATAATACGTATCTTTGTACATTGTTTTGCTGCTCGGTAATGATGAATAATTAATTATTTATGCATGAAATTTATCAACCGACTTCAAAAAAGAGGCTATTGATTAGACTGTATGGTTTTTATTTGTATGTTTATTACATAATAAGGATTGCCAGGAAGAGATCGCCGACTTTGCGATAAGGCCGCCTTTGTATTGTATCTTATAGATTATTTTTTGAGGTAGGTATTTGTAATTTCTCTGTATTTGGTGCACAATAAAGAGTTATTGTATTGTATTATATGAATATTACGATTATGAACGGAGTTTGATGATTATGTTTTCGTACTGAAGGTTAGAGAGATTTTTTGGTACTATTTTGATAAAACTAAAAAACTTTTTTAACTTACACTTAATCCATACTAAAATTATAAATGCGAAAGTCTTTATGTCCTTTTTTTCTATTACGCTTTAATCATTGAACCACTGGAAAGACAAAGGCAGGCTTCTTTTTTTTTCAAAAATCAACCTCCAAAGGACAATAACAACGGATGAAAAAAAAAGATGTGGTATCATGAAACAATAGGTAGGAACGAAGTTACTTTGGCTAATGTAGAAGTGACATGAGTATATACTAATCATTGGCGGGGTAGAGTGGTAATAGAGAGAGAAG
This sequence comes from Calephelis nemesis, assembly GCA_002245505.1. Taxonomy (NCBI): domain Eukaryota; kingdom Metazoa; phylum Arthropoda; class Insecta; order Lepidoptera; family Riodinidae; genus Calephelis; species Calephelis nemesis. Next base: position 8,280 of record NJDD01001152.1, on the reverse strand, counting down.
GGATGAGAGAACGAAAAGAAAGAGGGAGACGCTTCGCTTGTGTATACGACTGTCGCCCCTGCGCATGTCTCATCTAACAGTTTTATTACACGGACTTTTTCTTACCGTTTTACAATCACATTTTTTTCAGTTCGATCGAGCAGCAATATTCATATATTAACTTCTCCAAGCCTGCCGTTCCAAAATAAAAAGAGTGTGTGTACTCATGTATGCACGTAAGAAGTTATAATTCTTTGGCGTAACAATCCAAAAATACCAAATAATAACACTAAGTATACATACATAAATATACATAAATTGTATGCAACAATAATTAAAAATGAAAAGGTTCGCAACTAACTTCAGCGTGTTGCTTTCGACTGTCACATTTATCTGTCGGTGTGCGCGCGCATCGTAAAAATTCACTCTCATCATTTTTCCCAATCGCGCCAACTTCAAAAATATGGAAGAGGTCAGCGAACAAGCACACGGCTTTCCTGGTGGTAAGAGATAACTGTGGCTTAAATACATCTTGTTGAAGGTACGTTGTGCAAGTCTACTGGCTAGAACCCAACCGTTCGGGCCAGATTATGATGGCAGGAATAGGTATGTCAGAGGATTTGTGCTCGGACAAGTTGTTGCACAGCTTTCTACTACTAGTGGTCTTGTTAGTTATGACCTATGTCATAACCAACGCTCGCCTCTTACCAGGTATCCAGCAGAAAGGCACATGATCTATTCTACTCAACGGACCCAGACCAATAAAAATAAATTAAATAAGAAGAATCTAAAAATCATGTAGAAATTGAAAATAAATTGTTGCCTCTGTATAGCGGTCCAAGTGGAGGAAAAAGAAAATTTGGTATTTCTGATTTTCTAATTTAAAAAAAGTGTTGTTCGGTTGGCGATAGTCTTGCCAACTATCACACGTGGGACTTGGTGTCTTCGGCTAGTCGTGTGTGCCCTCTGCCTACCTTGGGATGTGGGCGTGAAGATACTTATGAAATTATACAAAGTTGCTGACTGAAATTGCTATTCTACGCTTACGAAGTTGTGGGTAAACAGCTAGTTATTAATTTATTTATTACGTCGGAGTCGGTTTTTGCATTTTTCGACCAAATTTATTTTACTCATTATTCGTTACGAGTAAACATTGAAGACTTATTTCAAGGCAGTCTGGACTCTAGACAATAGAATAATCCAATAAGACACTAACGAACCTTAGTTTTTTTTTATCTTGTTTCCATTTTGATATTTTCATGACGGTGAAGAAGGAGATGTTAGGACGTTTTCTCACTGCTTTATTCTGGCCGGGTCAACATGGTTACTTGCCAACTCACCCCTACGGAACACTACAATACAAATTGTTTGCGTATCTACCATAAACAAAAATACTAAAGCTATTTATAAGCAATTTTACGATTTCAGATTTCATCGATTTCATAAAAAAAATGTTGATCGGGATCGGAAATGTGCCCGATTGGCGATAGGCTTGCCACCTATCACATTGTGGGACTTAGTGTCTTCGGCTAGTCGTGGGTGCCCTAGTTGTGCCTCTGCCTACCTTTCGGGGATATGTGCGTGAAGATACTTTTATTTATTTATTTAAACTTTATTGTACACAAATAAAAATTCTGAGTACAAAAGGCGAACTTAATGCATTTAACATTCTCTCCCAGTCAACCTTTGGGCTAACAGAGATCCAGTATGTAGGTACCGAATAAACAAAACAGAATAATACAATGAGATTTTTGTAGACTTTTTTTGAGGTTTTTGTAAAAATTCCTCCCCATCCTTCATTGCTTTTTTTTGCATAGAAACAGGTTAGACCGTATTTTATTTTTTGTTTCAATATCTTAACATATTTAAATAAAATGAGTATAAACTTACAAAGCCACGAGCCGACAGTCCTTAATAATAAAAAAAAATATTGCCCGTGTCATTGCTTATTGTTTTGTTTTAGAATGTCAGATATTTAAACATTAATTTAAACGAAACCCAAAACATTTACAATAAAAGCACATCGGGAGATAAATCTTAGTTTGAAAACGGGCTATTTACCTTAAAAGTTTCGGGGAGTTTACCAGAGCTATTATGTTTATGTACGCCATTTGTCTGAACTCTAAATAGTTATTATAGTCCCAAACTTTATTTGCTTATTGGATTATGTCAACTTACACGGGTAAGGATACACCGCCTTACTTATTCCTGCCGCCATAATGACTGAGTCATGTTCTGGTCCTGAGGGTAGGTTAGTATAACAAAAGTAGGCTAAGTTTCTCCTTGTTACATTTCGTTTCCTTATATACATTCAGATACATACATATCTTTACGCCAAGTCACTTACAGAGAGTATCGAGTGCCAGATCTTACGATCCTGACAAATCTGTCTTCCTTTAACGAACCTGTTGTACCTGTCAAGACCTTTTCATACAAACACGCTAGTTTTGGAGACTCTTGACACCACCCTCGGACAATATCCGAGTGATCTGATCTATATCTGTTTTGTCAATCTTTCATCTGTCATTCTTTCAACATGAACGAACTCTCATCCTCCCATTTCCCACTTTTTCTCGGATCTCTGTTGCTAATGCGGCCAGCGAGCTTTACACCACAGATTTTCCGTAGCGCTTAATTTAACGGCATTTATCCTACTTTCAAGCTTTTTCTGTCATACCCAACTCTCGTTTCCATACAATAACTTTTTACTGGATTCAGATAAATGTAATAAAAAGTTTTAGTGTTACAGACACTCCAACTATAAGTGTCCAATTGTCTATGTTGCATATATAATGGGTATTTTGTCAAAATGGATTTGGAGTCCATTCTGATTTAGACCCGAGTATGCAAACCCCACCTCGAAAGCTAGACCCGCCCTCGGAGTTAGGCCTAATGTTATAGTCTACTGGCTACCCTACGCTAACACGCTGACCGAAACATGACCCTGTCATTATGACGCTTTGAATATATAATACAATAAATCCCTACCTGTGTAATTTACTATGCATATTCTACCACAAATGTTCTTACTAATGATTATCTACTTAAACTGCGTTCCCGTCTTCCGAACTACCAGGAAGCCAAACGTGTATCAGATAGATGAACTAAACCAATGCGGATTTTCTTTTTACTTAAAATAAATAGATATCTCTGGACAACCTACACAAATTGAATCTAGCCGCAAAGTAAATTGTAGTAAAGTAGAGTATCTATATATTAATACGTGATGCAAAAACTTTGGACCCCTTTTTAAGAAAATTGCGCGGACGGAGAAGCATAAAATTTCGCACACTTATAGTTTATGTGTAGAAGAAGTGCGGAACGGTAATATTTTTCAATAATAATGCCTATAAAGTACATTAAATCAATAAATAAAACATTACACACTACCATGCATATTTTGATACACACAAACAAAATATATATTGTTGATAACGATAAAATATCACAGGTGGCGCACTAAAAAGTTTGGAAACAAAGTAGTTGGTCTTAAGAAATGAAGATGGCGTTCTTATCAACAGAATCGTTCTTATCAATTTAATATGCTATATATGGAATTTCGACCAACGGGCGACCACTTGTATAATATACTAGCTGACCCGGCGAACTTCGTACCGCCTTAGCGTAGCAATGATAGAATGATAGAAGAATAGTAAAAACTACTTTATTTTGTATAGCTGACCTATCTTACGTACGAGTACCTATTAAATTTGAACTGCAAAATTAAATGTATATTTTTCAATATTTCTGAGAGATTTTCCTAAATTTTTTTTCCGAAAGAACCTTCTCCTAATAATGACAAATACAACAAAAAAAGAATTAGTGAAATCGGTCCATGCATTCATGCGTGATGCCGTGAACAAGAAAAACGGGTTTCATTTTTATATATATAGATAAACACCTGAAAATGCAGACATCTAAATGTTCTGCATTAAACTGAACCCGAGCGAGGAGTTTGTCCGTGGAGTTACGTGTACGCTAGACCAATGAGGTGGTGAAATCTTATTGTATTTTATTTGCAATTTGTATTATACTATTGTTTTCTTTTTCGGTTTTAAATTCAATCAAACTGTTAGGTTTATAATAAGATTATTTAAGAAACTACAATCGTTGACGTTCTCAAATTTCTGAGATTGTAATAAGCTTGTGGAAATTTCAACCTTCCGACTTATTCTTACGTAAACGTTACAATTAATGTTTCATTTCTCAGATACAAATAAATTATTTTACAACACAATTCTGTTCAAGATGTTGAAATAGTTTAGTAGGTATTTATAATTGTATTCTTGCTATTTTAATACAATTGAAAATATTTACACATCATATACATCTGTTTTAATAACATGTATTTAAGATTTTCCGTCTGATTCATAGCACGGTAATGTAATATTCAATAGTCTAATTCAGCTCTGTTTTTCAAATAAATACCTGCAGCCGGGTGGTGCGTAAACACGCGAAAGGGCTGCGCGCTTTCAATGTTAACTACATCTGCCAATTTGAATATTGTTTGCGTAAATATTATATATTTTTTAAACAAACGAAAACCGTTTATTCATTTATAGTAAATGTTCTATAAAAATCATCTGGTGTTTTAGATTAACCAATTTCATATTAATCCATCTTTAGCCGCTCAAGCGAAGCTCAAAACCAGCATAACATACTAACATGGAGACTACTCTAACTTATGTTTGCCATGTAAAGTAAATACTTGGACTTATTAAACCTAAATAAAATTCAAAAATGTCACAATATTGGTCACAAATTAAAAAAAAAATGGTATTATGTCGATCGTTCCTCATTGCGATGCAACCTTGACTGTTGTTATACTAAGTGCATACCGAACCCAAAACGCGTAGGTGTAAACGCGTTTTCGCTCGCAACATACATTCGGAATTTAATTAATATTGGAGTTGACGTCCAGGGAACCTTATAGTCTTGCAAAACAGCATAACTTCTCGTTAACAAAATATAGAATTAGGTTGAGCAGAGGCTCTACTACAAAGTCGAACCTATGCCGTTGTTTGCTTTTACTTTGATTGATGCCACCTCTTCTTAGGGGTCAACAATTTCGATTAAGTTAATACAAGTTAATTAAGTTAATAAAGTTAGATAAAGTTCAATGTTTTTTGACTTATCCGCCAGTAAAAGTTTAAAATTTTGATCCAAATGAAACAAAGTTGTGGGATGTTTCCTCGAATAACTAAAAAAGCACGTATTTTTAAAAAGGTGGATAGCACTCAAAATCTATAGGGTATATTAGGAAGGTGTGTTAAGGCCCAATACAAACAAATATGCAGGTTAGTTTTGTTAGGAAAGATGGTAAGGAAAGTTGATTTTTATTTGTCAAAACCGAAATTTAAAGTTTTAAAATAAAGAAACCAAAAAATTTGGCATTTTTCTAAAAAAAAACAATCTTTTTTAAAGCAGTTCCAAATAAAATTTGCTAGTGTCTACTTTAATTTAACAAGAATTATGAAGTTTTGATTTTTTGAAATGTAATTCCAAATGTATATGGTAGGCTTTTTATTTCAATAAAAAATTATAAGCAATTTTTTGAGAAATAATGATTGACAAATTTGTACTTAGTGTAAAAAAGGACCTTCATACCTGTATACCTGATAGGTTACAAATCTATCCCATCTAGGCTCTAACTGAATCTCAGTAAACGTTGTTTTTGGTAGAAAATTGAAAAAACACGTTTATTGCGCGACCCGTAAATCGAATCCTAGACATGATTGAGTCAAATCCAATACCGTGTCATTACCAACAGAACGAGGCACCTTCTTTAAATAATTTAACTCAATTTAGTTTTAACGTTTTAACTCAATATAGTATTTTCTTAGTAACATATACTTAATATACAAAGTCATTAAGACTGTATCATACTTCAAGCTTAGAATATAATTAATGATCTTATCCGAATATGCATACAGGACAATGTATCATCAAGGAGAGAAGCAGCCGCGTAATCTGGATTTTCATATTACAATTTCTCACTAGTCTACAAGTAAAATTAACAGCAGAAGCACCTTAAGTAAAATAATCATAATATACGCTCAAGTTTGAATCCCAACAGGGACATGAATTTATGTTCTAAACATAGGTGTATTATAGATGTATTATCTGGGTGTTTAAAAAAAATATTCGCATATATTTGAGTATTTCCAATTACAAATTTCTAGTTTTTAAGATGCACGACCCAGGAATTGAACCCAGGACCTCAACAAGTCAAGTCCGATGCCGGGCCGCTAGTCCACAGAGGAAGAGATCGTATTTTTAATTTTCTAATAAAAATAACGTTCCCCGGGATTGGATATATGGCCAGTTGGCGATTGACTTGCCACCTATAACATTGTGGGACTTAGTGTCTTCGAAAAGTCGTTGGTGACCTGGTTGTGCCTCTGCCTGTCACTTCGAAGATATGGGCGTGAAGATAAAAATATCAATGATAACCATAAAGCAATTTACGATGGAGTTGTTATCACTGACTCAAAAATAGTAATTGTCTTTATTATCTTAGAAAGTTTTGAAATACATTTGATAAGCCTCTAGCTTTTACACTAGGCTCCCTTGCAGAATAGACCATCTGCCGTACTGCAAAGCAGCAGCATGTCTATGTATTACTATCGTTGACTAACACCCGTAACCCAAGCATATCATTTGCTTCTTTGTTTTTCGTTGGGGATAGAATCATTTTGTATAACTTGTCCAGGGATAATATTTATATAATTATATATGTATACTAGCTGACCCAGAAAACTTCATATGGCTTGACATTAATGCTTCGACAGTAGCGCAGGCACTCGGATCCGATGTGAAACATTCCAAACTCAACAACGACTTATTATTAAAAAATTAATTAAAAAACATTTTCTAGGAGACCAAATTGTGAATCAAAACCATTCTCGGATTCCATTGAACACGCACAAAAACTTTCATCAACATCGGTCCAACCGTCTAGAAGGAGTTCAGTGACATACACACTCACAGAAGAATTATATATATAAAGATTATACAAGCTGTTGCCCGCGGCGTAGCCCACGTGGTTATTGGTCCCAAAACAACATTTTTTTCGGAATTAAACCTTACCTATGTGTTAATCCAAGTTACCCTCTATATGTGTGCAAAATTTCATTAAAATCGGCTCAGCAGATTTTGCGTGAAGAAGAAACAAACATACAAACTTTCGTATTTATGATATTGATATTATATCTTAACGTTAAGACCATATTGTATTGTATTATTCATTTTGTTTTTTTTATTTTCATTTCATAAGCCATTCATATACCTATTAAGGTGTATGAATAGTTTAATCTACATTTATAACACTTTTCATATAAACACGCTGGAACTCTTGATACAAATACCAGCCCCCGTCGGGAATCGAACCTGAGCCTCGTCGTTGGTTGGTAGAGTTATTCGTCTATACTAGCCTAGCAACCAACGAATCGGTCTGCATGTATGTAATATTTACTTGTTATTCAAGTCAACATAAAACAATAATAACGCGGAACCAATGAACAAATGGCCACGTACAAAATTAGTTTTGAAAAGAGTTTTAATGCAAAATTTTAATAAGTATTGAAATGTAAATATATTTGTTACCTCGCTAAATGAGACATATAAGCACAATAAAGAAATAAATATCCCTGGACAGAATCAGAATCAGATAAATCGTTATTCACATGTACCACACAAGTGGTACTTTGCGCGTCGTCATTTTGGTCATATTTTTAAAATATTATTGTGTTTGTGAATTTAGTTTTGGTGCGTCGCGACCCGGTGTGTAAATCAATGTGAAATAACAGGTCACAATATTCCTGACTTAATTATTTGTTATTTATTTGAAATCATCACATATGTGTTTGTTAAAGTTTCTCAGCGCAACATGTTACTTAATAAAAAAACAGCTGACATTATGACTTTCTGCTTCGAGTCTTTCCGCTAATGTTTGGTTGTAAAACTGTTTACTGAAGTAATAAATTTATTTTTCAATATTCTCGTTTAAAAAAAAAAACAAAAAACTTTTTAAACTTCAACAAACACATGTGTGATGATTTCAAATATTTTTGTGAATATTCTTGATATTAATTGTTCATGATTTGAGGATTTTTAAATTCTTGGTGTGGCAACACTGTCATCCCAACGAAGGTAGGAAACTAAATTTTAAGAATCACTCTGTTCATTGCTTTCAACGAGGCAAGTAGTGTTCTTGCAGGCAATTGGCATTAAATATGTGATTTGGAGAAGTATTGGTTTTATTTAAAAATACTGTTACAGTAGTTTAAATTAGTATTAGTT
>NJDD01001151.1:218933-230767 GCA_002245505.1 Calephelis nemesis | reverse complement strand
GAAAAAGTATCCTTTCGAACTTACCTATTCCACATAACTTCTAGACGGCTAACATTAGTCCTTATGAACATAAGCTACGTTACTTTTGTAAAAAATTTGAAATTTGCCTACCCGTCCGAGGCCGGGTCGAGTAAAGTAATAGATAATTTTATCTCATTATGACTGTTAGCTATATTATTTAGTATTATAAACATTAAATTTTGCCAATATTTTTATGTGATATGCTTTCAAGGCTTAACCGCTAAACCGTATTTAATGAAATTTGATGAACATGTTATTGCAACTGTGGTCTAAAGATCCGGCGTTGGACTTGACTTAATGAGGTCCTGGGATCGACATCCGGGTCAGAATAAGAACAAGTGGGGTAAAAACAACGTTTCCCGGGATTGGATTTATGCCCCGTGCATTTTTAACATTATTGCCAAATTTTAATGTTAACTTTTATACAGGTAAATACTTTGTTTACGTTATAACTGTGCATCTTCAAAATAATAAATTGTATTTTATAATGAAAAAAGATCACCCCCAAAATTTGGCTATGTGTTAATATAACCCTGTATATAATTTTGGACAGCCCTGATATATAAATTGTAACATAAGAGCATTTTATGGAAATCACATTACGATCGAAGTTAGAAACAAAGACACATTAAATAAAAGTTTTAGAAATATATTAAATTAATTACCATTCTGAATTTAATATAATATAAAGAAGTTATGTTACTTACGGTCCCCACATGACAACTATACCATCAGTAACATCTCACCAAATAGATATTGAACGTTAAATCAAAAAAGATCTTTAGTTTCAAAGCCCTGATGATGCTGTAAACAGTGAAACCGGTTGGCTAGAAAGTAACAGAAAGTGTTAAATATAGTATACAGTGGATAAGTACAAGTGTTAACTCCAAACAACGTGTATAAAGAAGTTATGATTACGAACATATATTAATTCCCACATACACAGTTTCAAATAAGCCTATCCTAGCCTATCTTGGACATCAACTCATTTCGAAGCAAAACTTTTCTAGAACGAGAAAGATAGGGGAATACTTCTTCTCCTATGCCGCGCCGGCTGTTTACTCTCCATCCGTCTTACGAATTTTCGATCAGGACTCGTGTCCTGAAGCGAGTTAAGAAATTTTTACCCGTTTCAAAAAAAGTGCGCAACGCCGCTGAAGAAGTTTTCGCTTCAGAAATACAGCAACAACTTCTTAAATTATAAGTACTTTATTAACAAATACGAGAGATTCGTCTAGGTAGAGGAAAGGTCCTTTAATAAAATGATTCAAATGTAGTTTATCAGAATTCCAACATTAGTTAGCTTGTGTGTGGTTAAAACTAAACTCGAGCTAAGAGCTTGAGAGTTTTAATTAAAAGTTTAAAAGAGCTAATTAGTCGGTTTAATTCGAAACATATTCCGCCCAGGTAAGGTTAGTTTTCCGGTTACTGCACTTGAGAGTCTTGAACTTTCAATTCGTCTACATTATTTTGTATTTCGTCTATATTAGGCAACAGCTTTCCAAAAACTTTGCCATCAGTACCAAGTTACCTATATACGTCCTCCGGCTGATGATAATGATGATGATGTTACCTACGTAAATACTGATAATATGATACATATGATAATCGTAAAAGTAAAGTAAAGTATCTTCACACCCATATCCCCGAAGAGGTAGGCAGAGGCACAACTAGGGCACCCACGACTAGCCGAAGACACTAAGTCCCATAATGCGATAGGTGGCAAGCCTATCGCCAACCGGGCACATTTCCAATCCCGAGCAACATTTTTTTATAAGAAAATTGGAAAAGCCCAATTTTTTTTTGTTGCCCGACCCGGGATTCGAACCCGGGACCTAATGCAGTCAAGTCCAACAACTGAACCGCTAGACCACAGAGGCGATAATAATATGATAATCGTACTTACGAATATCTAAAAGTAGACGAATATTCATCCATATTTTCTTTCGCTTATACAGCTTCATTAGGGCTAAAACAAACTAAAAATATGAATTTGTTTAAAAATATGAATATTTGGATGTTTTACCAAGCGCCGGCGATGGAAAATATCAAATAGAAATATGGATTATTTTTATTTTAATAGAAACTAACACTGACAATATTACTGATGTTAGAGTGCTGAGCAGTATAGCGTCCTGGTAGGGATCCAACCGCCATTATGACTGTCGTATTCTGTTCCGGAGAGAAGTAGCTATTTGATTTACACATGCTTAACATCCCGGTCAAGGGAAATATACGCACCTGTAACATCTATTGTGTCTAAGCCAGCTCTCGTATACTCAAGGGAGCCTTAAAAAGCCTTACACACAAATCGACGTGTCTAAGCAACAACTCTAAATAAATCAATGTTTCGAAAACACAATTTCACTTCGAAAAGTCTTTAACATTTTATTTAGAGAAACACGCTCCCGGGTATTATTAAATCACAGGAACATGGAATTTCTTACAACAAATCCAGGAAATTTTATTAACTCCCGCCTTAGATTTAATCAAATTTCCCGAGATGGAGTAATGTGGGCATATATCTACATTTGAATAATGTTACGTGATATTTCTAAATTCTGGGCTTTACCATGGGCTTTATTACTAACGAATCGAAATCGAATTGAAATCTATTTACGAATCGTAAACTGCAATGCCATGTAATGTTACGTGATATTTCTGAATTCTGGGCCTTACCATGTGCTTTATTACGATTGAATCGAAATCGAATTAAAATCGATTTACGTATCGAAAATACACAGCTCATGGTCTATATTTGACTGTTCCGCTCTATTGTGTAGAATAGATCATCTGAATTTCTATATAGTATTATCACGCCCATATCCCTGAAGGAGTAGGCAAAGGCACAACCAGGGCACCCACGATTAGCCGAAGACACTAAGTCCCACAATGTGATAGTTGGCAAGCCTATCGCCAACCGAACACTTATCTAATCCCGAGCAACGTTTTAAATTAGAAAATTGGAAATACCACTTTTTTTTTTCGTTCAACACTTAAACCGTAAGACCACAGAGGTGATATTTGATATGTTTCCCTATATATTTAGTTTCCCTATGTATTTGATATTTTACAAATAAAATATGAATATCTGTTTCTCTGCTTGACAGCTTGTTAGAGGCCAGCGTAGGTTAGGTGAAAAAACCAACAATTTACACTATTGATGGAGAGCTGGGCAGCAACCACTCTGAGTAGGCATCAGGAGAGTCGCTTGTTTGCCACTTGTCTTATCCCATACAGACATTTATATTAATTACATTAGAGTCATACATTTACACTACTATCTCCTTTTTTTATGATAATGGAAGGCAAACAAGCAGACGGCATCCTGATGGTATGAAATTCATCCGACCTAGAGACACCAAAGGTGGTAATGGTGCATTGCCAACCTGAGGCCGGGATGTTAGGCCTCGAACAAAAGTAAGTTTAACGCTCCCTTAACGATAATATCTTCAAACTACGAGTAACATAGATAGTATCGAGTGCCAACTGTGGCGATTAATAAAGACCGATGTACCTCCACATTCACTACACTTTTCACAGAATAGAGACGCGTGACACTATCCTCGGTAACTTTCAAGCTTTTGGGTTACGTTATCCTCTGTGATCGAGCGTTTCAGTTGTTGGACTTGACTACATGAGGTCAAGGGTTCGAATCCCGGGTCGGACAACAAAAAAAAATTGGGTGTTTCCAATTTTCTAATAAAAAATGTTGCTCGGGATAGGACATGTGCCCGGTTGGCGATAGGCTTGCCGTCTATCACATTGTGGTATTTAGTGTCTTCGGCTAGTCGTGGGTAACCTTGTTGGGCCTCTACCTACCTCTTTGGGGATATGGGCGTGAAGATACTTTTTTTTAAATTGGCCACAATCCTGCGGTAGTTTGATGTTTATCAACAAAAAAATACTGTTGTACCCAAAATATTTTTTCAGAACCGTGAACTCATGGTAAGGGCTCAGAACGTTTTGTACAAGCGCCTTCTGAGATGTTAACTTTATTAAAATTATAATGAAGTTTATTTTACAATGAATGCAACTTGATGTAAAAGACTTTTAAATAGCCGCAAGGTCTATAAACAGTCAGACCTTTGTCATAATGAAGCTCAAAGTTCTCTGTGGTTTCAGCATAAGAGAGAGGCATTTGTGAAGTTTGATTGGAATTACGTATCAAAATTAAATATATATTTTTATGATATGGGAAAGAAAAAAAGCAAATGGATTTCCTGGGGGTAAGAAATTCACGCCGCTTAGACACACTAAAGGTGGTAATGGTAAGTAGACAACTTGAAACCAAGATGTTAGGCCTTACGCAAAAGTAAATTGAATGGCTACGTTATCCTACGAAGCAAGCGCTGAAGTTATGGCAGCAGGAATAGGTAAGGCGGTTGCACCAATCCGAGCGAGTCGCTGCGAAACTGCGAAACATCTTGTCATGTGTCCCGGTGCTAGTGACGGTAAACCTATGCTCGACTTTTACGAGGTGCCTGGTGCAGGAAGGCAGATGGTCTATTCTGCAAAGGAGCCCGGACCATCACGGTAACTAGTAACTGTAGCATACTACTAATGTAGTAGTACTAGTAATGTAGTAACTGTACGATCTTTAAATACCATTAACATTGTAAGGTCATGGGCCTAAAGACAAAACAATTATAAAATCTTACTTTTAAGCCGCTTACAAAACTTATCAACCAAAACTTATCAACTATTAACCAAGAAACACGACATTAAAAGTTACAAAATACGAATTTTATTACTTGATAATTAATTTTACAACAAACAACCTCTTTATTACCGAAAAGTTTTGAAGTTTCAAGAAAGTAGAAAAGTTTTCAAGCCGTCCCAAAGCTGTTAAGCCATTCACGCTTCGTGTTAAATATCCTTTATCTTAATATCCTGCTTTGCACTGCTTCATTTTGAAATCTCAGATTTTTGATGCAAGACTTTTGTTAACTCGGAAAAGAATTACGATAGCGTGATGCAGATTTTTTAAAAATCTATATATTAATACGTGATGCCAAAACTTTGTACTCCTTTTTACGAAAATTGCGGGGACGCAGGAGCACAAAATTTGGCACACTTATAGTTTATGTGTAAGAGAAGTGCAGAACGCTAAATTTTTCAGTAATAATGCTTATAAAGTACATTAAATCAATAAATAAAACATTACCCACACTACGACGCGTTTGACACATAAACAAATATATTGACGATAACGATAAAAGATAAAAGAACGAAAAAGTTTGGAAACAAAGTAGTTGGTCTTGAAAAAATTAAGATGGCGTTCTTATCAACAAGATATTAAAATTTATTATGATCAAATTTCGACCAATGGGCGACCACAATAGTACCTATATAATATTCAATAGTAACTGATGTCTAATGTCGACTGTGTGGTCTAGCGGTCCGTCCCGAGTGCGATCTCCAGAACGGGCAACGAAGACAAAATTTGTTTCTGCAAATTCCTAATAAAAACATCGTTGCCCGGAATCCTACTACTCGTAATATTATAAATGCGAAAGTTTGTAAGGATGTGTGTATGTTTTTCTTTCACACAAAAACTACTGAACGGATTTTCTAGAATCTTAGCAGTAATATAGCTTTGATATCAGAATAACATAATAAGTTAAAACTTACAGGGATTTTTTTAATAATTTGGTGATAATATAGCGATAATTGTCTAGTAAACGCAGACGAAGTCGCGGGTAACAGCCAGTTGGATATAAATGTACCCAGTTGGCGATAGGCTTGTCCTGTCATATCGTGACTGGTGACTGTTGTCCTCAGATATGACAAGAGACTTGTGATCGGTCATTATATCAATATTTTCAACACAAAAATGTATCATAGAACATATGTTAATTGACATCTTTGAGTGTGGCTGTTATTAGAGTGTGTATAAAACATCGTTATGTTATTTCATCACTTTTTACCAGAAGAACTAATTTTGATAACTTTTTCGTATAAAAATGTTTTCATTTTGATTCGATCAAGATCCGACGAAGATTTTTTAAGTTTTCTTGATAATGGTTATTTAATTAATTTCAAACACATTATGGACGTTTTAATTTTATTTATGTTGACTAATTTAGGAATGATGTTATGGCTCCTTCAGAAATCATAATTTCGTCAAAATGATTTTAATTCAACGTCCTGAGTCCTGAGGCAAAAGAAATTTGAAGTTATTTTTGCAGTTTACTGCTTTTTAATTATCCACAATAAACTTATCTTTCTTTTATTATTATTATTTATTATGATATTTGTGTGTGAATTTCGTCGTGAATTTCTTACCATCAGGAAATCCGTCTGCTTGTTTGCCTTCCTATAACATAAAAAAATATCACTGGTTTTCGCAGCATCTATGCCGCGAGTTTTGCCTATTCCTACTTAAATGACTGTCATATTTCGGTCCTAAAGATAAAGTAGCCAACAGACTCGTATGTAATAATAGGTCTAACATCTAAGCCACAGGTCGGCAATGCACCAATATCATATAGTAGTGTCTATAGGCGACGGTTCTCTTACGGCAAGAAGAACCTTACTACAACTAACGTTGGTAAGTACAAGGTGAAAACCATGGAAACTAGTGTTAATTTCTATATTTATGTATTTAAAAACAACAGTTTCACTGACATGTTAATTAGATTTTGGATTCTGCCCTATTTTACTTTTTACGTAACTTTATAATTTATGGGCTAGTCGTAGACTTAGTAGGTAGAATTCTTAATACTGTAATCTAGTGGTTCGTTGTTAGACGTGACTTCGTGAGATCCAGATTTAGATTCCCGGGCTAAATCATTTTGGTTCATTGTTGGTGACAAGATATACGTCCATAATGGTCCGTTATTCAACTGGCCTTCAAAAGGTACCGGGTTAAATGATTTTGGCTAATTGCGGATTATCTCTGATTGTAACTCTGCCTAAAATTTCGAAGACATGGGCGTGAAGATACAGAGACAGAGGATTACATTTAAAAGGATAATTTGAAGTAAAAGAATTAGGCAAGCAAAATAGTACAAATAAAAAGAATCGTACCTTACAAAGCATTCGGAAGTAACAATTTAGGGAATATCCGCCCACTTGCCTCCCCTTGACCTCGGCGTCTTTGTCGCCGCGACCGTCCGTTCTTTCTTTTCTAAAACTTTTCTTTATATAATAAAAAGTTACACTCGACAATTAATGGTATTTTTTCTTATAAGAACAGTTTTTCAATGAAGAATATAAAGTTGTATAAATTAATTTATTTATTTCCCTGTATTGGTCCGGGCTCCATTGCAGAATAGACCATCTGCCTTCCTGTACCAGGCAGCTCGTAAAAGTCGAGCATAGGCTTACTGTCACTAACACCGTGACATCTGATTAGGTGGTAGATTTTTTCAGCGTCTCGCCCGGATTGGTACCACCGCCTTACCTATTCCTGCCGCCATAATGTCATGACGTGTTCTGTTTTGGAGGGTAAGGTAGCCGGTAAACATACTTTTGCTCGAGGCCTAACGTCTCGGCCTAAAGTTGGCAACGTACCATTAGCACCTTTGGTGTCTCTAGGCGGCGTGAATTTCTTACCATTAGGAAATCGGTCCGCTTGTTTGCCTTGCATTATCATAAAAAAAATAGTAATTATATAAAATTAGCTATAGCAATCGATATGTTATAGCAATGGTTTTTACTCGTTTCGGTCTGGGTCCCTTGCATAGAGTATACCTACTATCTGCCTCTCTCCCTAGCAGTGACAAGAACAGTTTAAATAGATATATAGATACCAACAAGACAGCTGGTGGTAGAGTTAAATCCAACAACTTACACAGGTAGCGATATGCCACTTTACATATTTCAGTCTCTTTCGTCTAGTGGTCCAGGTGTTGGACTACATGTATTCTGGGTTCAATTCCTGGGTCGGGTATTAAAAAGAAAATTTGTTTTAAAACAAAAAAAATTGCTCGGGATTGGATCTGGACCCGGTTGGCGATGGGCTTGCCACACTATCACATTGTAGGACATAGTGTCTTCGTCTAGTCGTCGGTGCCCTAATTGTGCCTTTGCCCACCTCTTCGAGGATATAGGCATGAATATTTACATGTTTCAGCTGTGATAGCAAAAATGTCAGTTACTGTGTTTCGGTCAGGGATCCAGATTATATGGTACTTCATATGGTACTTCCAATTTTTGCTTATCACCTCGGCCAAGCGACTCACCCATGACATCGGTGGTGTCAATACATCACGATTGTCTCCTAACATCGAGAGCCGTATTTTATTCTAAAAAAATATAAGCTTTATTGTTTTTCTAATTTCTCCCATTTTTTTGTATTTCCGGGAAGGATATATCGGGTGAATAAGAATAGCTGATTACCCATTTTGCATGGACTAAAATGTTTCTCCTTATCTAGTAATACCCATAAATAGAGAAAAATACTTAAATAATATCTACTAGCTATAATCATTTAAAAAATCCGGCAAAGTAAAATAAATAAAAAAAATGTAGCTTACCAAAAAAAGAACATAGATTAAATGGGAGTAGACTAGGCACTCCCTTTAAATTACATTCCACGCCAAAGTTACTCTATTCTACAAATGTTTCACACATCGTGAAATCTGCATCGTGTGCTGACGTTTTGTGAAGGGAATAAAATATATTTTGCATTAATAAATCTGTAACACTGGGAAATAAAAAATGTATTTGAAAACTAGTTATTTGTCAACATGTGTTCAAAAGTACTCACATTTTAAAATAGGTTAAATACATTCATTGATAACTGAAGCATTAGGTACAAGTGTAACATCGATCGGCGTAAGATGTTACTACTCTAGTCATACTTTTGTTAATGTTTTTTTTTTTGATAATGGAAGGCAAACAAGCAGACGAATTTCCTAATTGTAAGAAATGTACACCGCCTAGAGACACCAAAGGTGGTAATGGCGCGTTGCTAACCTGAGGCCGATATGTTAGGCCTAGAGTAAAAGTAAGTTTATCGGATACCTTACCCTTCCGGAACACTTCACCAGCCAGCATTGACGTTATAGTGGCAGGAATAGGTAAGGCGGTGGTGCCAATCAGGACGAGTCGCTGCGAAACACTACCATCTAGTAGGAAGTCACGGTGTTAGTGACGCTAAGCCAAAGCTCGCCTTTTACGAGCTACCTTGCAGGAAGGCAGATGGTCTATTTTGCAAAGGCGCCCGGACCAACACGGGGAAAAGTGTCTTTAAGTGAGTGCACTGATAAAGGTTATAACAATTAATTTTTAGCTGTTTTCTCAGGTATTCTGTCTCTATGGAAACATAATAAGAAATATATCTGGACAAGTTTTCCATATTGAGTCTATCAACAAAAAGAAAATATGTTTTCGATGGGATTTTTTAATAGATATAGTGATTCAAGAAGATGGTAATCGGTGCCCGATGAAGACCTGCGCAAAGTTGGGTCGGGTTGCTAGTTTATCTATAAAATTTGATTGCCCAATTTCAAAATGAAATTGAGAAATTTACGGACAGCAATATAAAACAAACACAAAGACTACAAAGCACTTGGAAGTAACAATTTAGGGAATATCCGCCCACTTGGCTCTTCTTGACCTCGGCGTCTTTGTAAGCGATACCGTCGACATAAGGTTTTCTTTTTTAAAACTTTTGTTTATGTGTATATAAAAGGTTAAGAAAAATACAAGTAATTTTAAGCGAAACGGAGGATCAACGACTCAAGATAATATAAGTAGGTATGTGTTACCTTACATTTTGGACGCCTCGTTGGTCAAGTGGTTAGTTAGTGTAGGGTACTCACACCGACCAACCGCGAGGCCTGGGTTCGAACCCCGACGGAGGCAGGCATTTGTGTGATGTACATAATGTCTACATTTCTGGGTCTGGGTGTTTACTAAATTTATTCTGGGATCAATACGTATTTCTATGTATTAATATCGTTAACTAACACCCATAATTTACTTACTTTGGGGCTAGATTCAATTAATACTACTTGTCAAGGGATATTTATTTATGTGACTCCGAGATCATTTTTTTTCCAATATATCAAATATTCTTATATGAAATCATCCTAAAATTAAAAATACTTGTGTGCTAAAAATGGTCTTTATTCGTTACTAGCTGTTCCGGCAAGCTTCGTTCCGCCCGTCAAATGATATAGAATGAAGCTACGTCCTTTTCAAAGTTCTAAGCTATCTTCTCAATAGTTAAATCGGCTAAGCCGTTTCTGAGTTATAAATAAATCGAATATATAATAACAGCTATCAAACAAAATGAAAACAGAATTAAAATGGCCCATCCGCTCAAAATTTACAAAGCCACAGATAAACATACATACTCATACTAGTATGTGTGACACAGGGGCGTCAAACTTATAACACCCTCGTTTTTTTGTTATGAATAAAAATAAAATCCTTAATATTTTAGTGGGTTGGAAATACAAAAAAATATGTTGTGACTTCGATAAACTCTTCTAATCTTAATTACCTTGTCATTCAGAACACTGATAAGAGGTCCTGTTATGACGTACACGTATTACCATGTCTGTGGCTGAGCAAAGTTCCTAATGTTCTTTCGAATCTCAACATATCAAGATTAGGCTCTAACATGAGAAGCCTTCAAATACATGAAGCTGCTTTTTGTTATTCAAAGGGAATAAACACATTGAAATGTATTTTTTTAAACATTACAGACGACTGTACTTCCCCGAGTTGGTCCGAGGTCCTTTGCAGAATAGACCGTCTGCCTTTCTACAAGGCAGGTCGTAAAAGGGGAGCATAGGCTTACCGTCACTAACACCCTGACTTCCTATTAGGTGGTAGAGTTTCGCAGTGACTAGTCCGGATTTGTACCACCGCCTCACCTATTCCTGTCGCCATAACGTCAACGTGTTCCAGTTCAGACGGTAAGGTAGCCGATAAACTTACTTTTGCTCTAGGCCTAACCACTTTGGTGTCTCTCGGCGGCGTGAATTTCTTGCTATCAGGAAATTGCATCTTTTGCATAAGTTTACCAGCTTTCTGCCATCAAAGCATCTGTAGGTACTTAAATTTTCTATCACAAAAGGCTTAAAACCCTAACCTCGGAGTGGCAACGAACCTTAACCGCTTCTGGAGCAGAAAGGAAAGTCTTCCTTTTATATCTTTATAATTTCCATCTAAAAATATTTAAAATCATCCAAAAATAGACTTATTGTAAGTTAAATCTGATAGGTTATTCCACCCCTTAAGTAAAGTCCCATAATTTTCAACAACAATATTGCAATAAAGCTTATCCTACAAATTGAAGCGCTTACAAAAGCTCTCCTACGCAATACGGAGAACTTCTACATGCTAAAATTATCGGAACTTAGGCATCGGTTCTACAAACAGCGTTATATGTACATATATGTTTAAATCCAAATTAAATGATTAAATTTGAAATTTTCCGCCAAAAATACGTATACGTATTATGGCTTGACAAAACAGGCAATATAGTGCGCTATGAATGAATTGGACTCAAGGGAAGCCAAAATCCCATGAATATAATATCACGTTTCGCTTCGTAACCGAAGCATCATCGGGAGAATTCGGTTGCACTTCGCTAAGGTCGATCAGGTACTAAGATCTATCAATTTTATATATGTTTGATTAATTGCATATAAATAAAGATGAATATTATCTTAAATCTAAAATTAATTCATAAAATGTCAACTATTCTACTCTGTATTTTAATTTTAAGGATAAATCTATACGAAATATTTTATATTTTTACTCTACCGCATAAAATAACTATCACGGCCAGTAGATTCAAAACTTTAAAAACAATAAAACGCAAGAAAAAGACACCCGTTCCAGTTCAT
>NJDD01001151.1:194632-208728 GCA_002245505.1 Calephelis nemesis | reverse complement strand
AAGGATGGCTATATTGTTACTGTAGAATGCATTTATTTCTTACTTTCTTTTTCTTTCATGTCAAACATATCCGAGACATATTAGTGAATAAAACTACGTTGTAAACAGAAAAAAAAGGTTTCATTCATTAGTTTTTTCATTTCGTTACCATTTCCACTTAAATTGCATGCTCATTCTTCAGTAATATTATAAACGTGAATATGTTCTTTTACAGCTAACGAAAAAGCACACGACTCTGTTAATAAGAGACCAACAAGGCTCCTAGACACTTAATATTTGTGCAAGCAATCTTGTTGGTAATGACCTATTTATAATCTTTCGAGTTGTCACCAGAGATTAGATGGTCGACTCTACACAGCTGGAGATCCGACCAACCCAACTATCCCAGGGAATATGGCTAATATAGACTCCAAATTCATGCCAAATCGATTTCCAGCAGGAATGCTGAATGCCTTCAAATACGTGGGTGGAGCCACGGACAATATCTAATAATAAAAGCTCAAAGCTATGCATTCCTTTTCATAAAGTTGTAATTAAGTTAAGTATTTGAGCCTCTAACATAAAGTTTAATGTAAAAAGCTCTCGTTTTGGATTTAATCTACTTACCTCGACTATTCATAGAGCTTTTTAACTTGTTGGAAATTTTAAAGTTTGGGATTTTGTGGCTTTTGTATCATGTAATATAAATGAGCAATTATTATTTAATATAATCATAAATATAATTTTTGTGTTCGTGAGTTTGTCACTGAAGTTCTTCTAGACGACTAGAGCGACTTTGATGAAACTTTTTGTGTATGTTCAAGGGGATTCGAGAATGGTCTAGATTTACAATTTGGTCCACTGGAAAATGTATTTTAAATTATTTTTTTTAAGAAGTAGTTGTTGATTTTGAAATGTTTGCGATACTATCGAATCATTAATGACAAGTGATACGAAGTTTGCTGGGTCAGCTAGTCTATATTATATATAAAACAAACAAGTCTTTGTTACAACACTTATAACTCGAGATCTGTTGGAACAATTTTCATGGTTTTTGATTCGTTGGATTTATTCCTGCCCCGAATAGCAGAATACAATATCTTAAAAACAATGAAACTCGACGAATACATAATTATGAAAGATGAATCGCCTATATACACAAAGAAAGTCGTATCATCGTCGTAATACATGTACATATCAGTTTCCTCTCTTGGTGGTGAGACTCCCTCAGACCAGCCTGGCATCCTCAACATCGATCAGAGACTCCTAACACCGTCATCGGATAAAACTCGAGTGATTTTATTATGACAATTTTTCGTCCACCGGAGTTCCTGCATTCATCAACATTCACATTGTATATCCGATTTACAATTTGTTTTCGCCTATAGTTGGTCGAGTGGCTAGCGTACACGCCTAAGTACAACGATCACCAAGGTACACAAAACACGCAACGCTCTGGTTCGATCCCGGACGAGGGCAGGCATTTGTGAGATGAACATTTAGATGTCAGTATTTCCGGGTCTGGGTGATTATTAAATTTATTCTGATTTCTATTTAAATATTTCTTTGTATTAGTGTCGTTGATTAACACCCATAACACAAGCATATAATTTGGGTGCTTTAGGGTTAAATTTAATTTGTGTTATTGTGTCCAGGGACATTATTCGACTTACATGACCGAACTAGCCAGGTGTAACCTTTCTCATTTTAATACCATTTTTTTTTAAAACCGATATTATAAATAATTTTACTTCATAAACACGTGAGGAATTGAAGTGAAAACTGTATATATTTGACCCTACGTCTTTGTCCCGATTGGCAAAAAATCATCCACATTGTCTGACCGTAGCCATTTTAAATAGATTTTTGCGTGTATAATATTAGTACAGAAGTTTAGATGTTAAAGCATTTTACTTGTTGTTGAAAATGTTTCGAGACTTCCAACAAAGTCTTCGAGTCTTTGAATATAAATAAAAAGTTTTAGTTCTTAACAGACGACGGAAATTGCGAGAAAACTCTAGAAGCTTTGGAAGTTGTTCGTTTATGGTTTAGATTCTTTGATACTTACAAAGCATAATAACTTTTATATTTATGAAATCATTATTGAATTTATGCCCTACTGCGATGTCAACTACTAGGTAAATAAAAATTTCTTCACGCCCGTATCCCCGAAGAGGTAGGCAGAGACACAACCAGGGCACCCACGACACTACGTCAAACAATGTGATAGGTGGCAAGCCTATCGCCAACCGGGCACATTTGGGTTGGATTTGGCCAATGTCGTATTCTAGTCCCAGTCAGATAAGTAAAATACCCAACCAACACCCCACCCATAAATATTTTTGCATTAAATTTCGTCTGAACAAAGTAAAAATAAATTATAAGTTACATGTCCTAACTATTTACAAAATTCGACCCCCAAAGGAGTGAAATAGGAAAAATAAGCTTGTATGGAACTTTTCATTCCACTGATATTTTTGCATTAGGTTTCGTGTAAATAAAGTAAAAATAAATTTTGAGTTACGTGTCTCAACGATTTGCAAAATTCAACCCCCAGAGGAGGTGAAATAGGAGATAAAAGTTTGTATGAAATCTTTAACTCTTGGACATATTTGCATGAAACATCGTAAGAATTGAGGATGACAAAGATATTAAGTTGTTTTAAAAAGAAATGTGTGCGTGTACTATCGTACACTCGTAAGAAGTGAAGAAGTGAAACTTCTTTATGACGTTATTTTTCAAAAAATAATTGATTATATGCAACTTTACAGAAATTGGTTAAATAAAGTTCATTTCCAATCTCTACTCCGCTGGAGAAAGTATACTTCGAATCACGCATGGTAGGGATAAGAACAAATATGGCGCGTAACGGAAAAATGTGACGAGTAACGAAAAGATGTTACACTAAATTTTTATCCAACCCCGATAAAGAAATTTCACTTCAAAAACAAACTCTAACAGGACAAAATAGGCTATGAAACTTTAATATTTTGCACAAGCTAAATCCTCGGAGCTAGAAACCTGAAACTTTGTAAACGTATTTTTCTTATAAATTAAGCGTCCATCGAAAAAGGAATTTTCAGAAATAACTTCTCAAGGGTTGAAATCAAATATGTCAGTTTGAATGAAAAATTCTTGGACATGTTTGCTTGATACTTCGTATGATGTGACTAAGACTGAAGGTTGTTTTCAAATATTTAACCCCTAAGAGGGTAAAATAGGTTTAGTATAAATAAATCACACTAATAATTCAATTAATGCGCATTAAAGTTGCAAAAAACTTTAATTGCTTCAACATTCAGATTTTGTCAGTTAGATAATTATTTCTAGATTTTTAAATTATATTTCATAATAGCCTAAAATCATCAACGATAATGTAGTTCTATAAATTTTCATATGTTATATATCAATATATCATATATGAAAATTTTAAGTTAGTAGTTCCACCAATAGTCGTTCTTGGCCAAGTATTCGCGTAACAAAAATACTATAAAAAAAATACAGAAAAATTAATAACCACATTTTTGGAGCTGATTAAAAATAACAATCTAAGAAATGATATGCATTAAATTAACAAAATTAATATTAAAACGGAAACAAAGTAAAGACGGAGCTTTGGAGGATAAAGAGGGAATTTGTTAAATAAATAACGGAGAACATGAAAATTAGCATTTATTCAGCGAAGTACGCGTTAACTTTTTCGTTTTTGTTACAGTCACAAACTTGATTAACAATTCAATACGAGTGAAGGAATTAGTCACGAGTTCTGTTAATTTTTAAATGAGTTGTAATTTCATGCTGTTTCTGTTTTTTTACTTAGAACAATAGAAATAACGTACTACGAGTTGGATGCTGAAATGCAATAGTGTGTCAACCTACAAAAAGTCAAATTGGTGACTGTTAATTTGTTATGATTGTGTAAAATGTATAAAACATTAAGCAAAACAGATTTAGCAGATCCATGGATTCAAGTCACATAAATTGAAAAAATGTTAGAAAAATGTGTGTTTATCTCAACATTAATTTTGAATAATTGAATGAAACAGTTTAACTGTCACCAATTTGACATTTTGTGGGTTGACATACTATTTATTGCATATCATCATCCAGTTATGCTATTCCGTCGATCGTTGTCAGGGGCGTTTGTTCTATAGTCTAGTTATTTTAACGAACGAGTACTGAGTATGTCCCTCGCATATTTCCGATACTGACAGAGTGAGATGTAGCGTTTGTAGCTATTAGCACTATGCCTTTGTTCTCATTATCAAATTGTAATGGCGCGTTCTGATTGATTGAAATAAAAATAATTACGTAAACAAAAACCGACTTCAAAACCAAAAAATAATAAAGGTTTGTTATTAATTGTATAATACATATTATTTATAAGTGCCATTTATAATGGATTCGAAGTCGGTGCCAAGCCAATTCAATACTTACTTTGTAGTATAATTATTAGTTTAAGGCTTGGCACCGACTTCAAACCTATTAGTAAATAGCATATATCAATAACAGGTTGTATATTAAATCATATTTGTATCAATTCGAAACTATTCCGCATCAAACAAAAAAAGAACTACGTAAATCGGTTTAGAAACCTCTTAGAAATCGGTGTACATACATAAAAAAATATCGACCGAATGTAGAACCTCCTTGTTTTTTTATATCGGTTAATCAACTTTATTTTGATTATGTGGACCAATAATAATGCAGAACATTTATTTGGTACTCGTTTGTTAAAAAAATAGAGTATTTGGACAATGATTTGATAGATGCGTTTCTTTACGTTGGGTGTTCACTAGCTAGTGAAAATTTGAACTTTATCTTTTTTTATCGTGAGGTTATAATTCAACAATCTATCCATTAAGTTTAGCTAAAAAAATCCTCAAGGTTCGGCTTCTAAATCCAAAATCTATTAATAATTACTTACGAGTTAATTAGCGGTCATCAGAAATATCACACAAAATACTCTATGATAATTCAAAAATAAAAACTTAATGAGATACGTTTATTTTTTGTTTGCCGATCACCAATTAACAGTCCAATCGTGCTTCGTTACGAAGAAATAGCTCAGTAATGATCCGAGAATAATGTTTAATGGAAGCTTTCCGATTTCCTAATTAATAGACTTGTTACTGTAATGCTGAATACAGACTAAGCAAATGAAAGGGTACAATACTGAACAGAATATTTTTTTATTCACATTCACCTTACAAGAGGCACTTGTGACGAGTCTATATCATACTAAAAACGGATCGGAGTGCGGCCACACACTGAGAAGATCCGGCAAGAAGCTCAGTGTGCTGTCTTTTTTTCCATAATCTATACAAATTTATTAGTATTACATCACACATCAATACTAGTAAGAGATTGGCATGAGGAGCAATTAATCCCAAACACTCTTATCCGATAGATATTAAGCAACGGTATAGTAACCTTAACCCTAGGCCCAAGAAAGAATTACTAACTTTGTGGAGTTATGTATCCATGAAATTAATTTATATACCTACTATACTCGATTTTTTTATATAGCACAAGACAACTCTCCTGATGGCAGAAAACTGTGGCCATACACGTCATATATTATAGGTGCGTAGTTGCATCGGGGGATGGGAGGTTAGTAGCAATTCAAAAGCAAATACGCAAGCGGATTCCTACGATATTAGAAATATATGACACTCTTATCTAAAATAATCTATAATATTGTAATAATCTGTGGTCATCTTGGACTGGGTTCTTTAGTCTCTTATATAATTATACTGCATACGTTTCTAGATTTTTCTTTAACTGTGGGTAGAAAATAATTATTGTAGATTATGGTCGGAGAAAATGATTCTCAAAACACTCATATTAGCAAAGTAAATTTAAGTTAAAGTATACTCGTTTTAAATCTCAATGCTTAATAATCACCTTAAACCTAAACTTAAAAATTAAAATTGCCAATTACCCACTACAAACCATATTTCTAATGTAGTTACATACCATCTTGAGTAGATTAGCTTTCAAACAAAAAAACCACGGATTGCACTCCAGGAGTGCTTACAGAAGTGAAAACTTGAATGATGACGATGTGCATTTTTGATATTTTCGAATGGTTATATTTTCGAATAGAATACAGTATTCATTTATTGCGTTATCGTACACAAACATGACAACACGAACATTCGCGCCAGTGCCCTGCGCCGTCTTATGAATTTTTGATCAGGTCACGTGTCCTGACGCGAATATAGAAGTTTTTACCCATTCCAAAAAAGTTCACTTCAAAAATCCGCATCGAAATCGGTACATTCATTCGAAAGTTGTTAAGAATTAGCACACACAGGCACGTCAAAAATTATAACATCCCTTTTTGAGACATTTCTCTATAGAAGATTAAAAATTACCAGTCTTTACACAGCATAAGGTTGTTTCCAGGAATCTATAACAAAGATATATTTTTTGCATGAAAGCACTAATTTCTGGAATAACTGGACGGATTTGAAAAACTATTTACTTACTAAGTTACCTACCTATAAATGGGTATAGATAGATAAAAAATAAGATACCTGTAGTATAAAATTACACTTTACTGTGAGAGTAATGAATAAGAGGCATAAGAACCAGTATCGTGGTGCGTGACAACAATTATGATGCCACATTTTATAGCGCCTCTGTGGTCTAGTGGTGGTCATGATGTCCCGAGTTCGAATCCCAGGTCGGTCAACAAAATGAAAACGATGTATTTCCAATTTTCTAATGAAAAAAAAGTTCGGGATTGGATATGTGCCCGGTTGGCGATAGGCTTGCCGCCTATCACATTGTGGGACTTAGTGTATTCGGCTAGTCGTGGGTGCCCTGATTGTTCATCTGCCTACCTCTTTGGGACTATGGGCGTAACGAAACTTTTTCTGTACTTTATTGCTTGCCTTTGCCGTGGCATCTGACTAGGTGGTAGAGTTTCGCAGTGACTCACCCGGTTTGGTACCACCGACTTACATATTCCTGCCGCCATAACGTCATGACGTGTTCCGTTTCGGAGAGTAAGGTAGCCGCTTAACTTACTTGTGCTCGAGGCCTAACATCCCGGCATCAGGTTGGCAACGCACTATTACCACCTTTAGTGTCTCTAGGCGCCATGAATTTCTTACCATCAGGAAATCCATCTGCTTGTTTGCCTGCCTATAACATAAAAAAAAACATCTCCTGAGAAAGTAAACGGTGTAGGAAACTATTGAGTTTATTGGAGTTTACTCCTTAAGAAATGATTTGAGTTATAAGGCCCGGTACGGAAATTTTATTAGGAGTAAAATTAAGTGTAACACGAAAAGTTGAGGCGTTACGTAGGAAGAGACAAACATATATATCTGTAGGATTGAACGTGTAAAAGAATGAGATGGAATACATTACACAGCGTATCTCATTCTCGGGATCTCCTCCTGAGCGATACTTCGTAGTCTCCGTGCAGGAGGAGTCGCTGTCTATTAAAATACTGACTATTTGGATCACACTTCTAATGTCTGCGATGATACTAATTTAAGAAGAATTAACATAACTAAATCTGCTGTCGGAGACATGTGTGCTGCAAGATACATTTCGTAAGGAGTAAACTCCAATCGTGTGTCGTAGCTGACACACACACACTTTTTTTTTCTTTCATCATAATATATATTTCATTATACAAGTAAGGGGTTGTCTACCAACGACACCCACAGTTTCCTACACCGTTTACTTTCTTAGGAGATGTGTGTGAATGTATCCATATTTTCGTATACAGTTTATTTCTTTGATTTTTGGTGAGAATTTATTTTATGAGGAGATTTCTACCAGCGTTTGCCATTAATTCTTGCATCGTTTGTTGTAAAAGAGGAGAAAATTTTGCAAAGCTTCTATAGTTTGTTATGTAAGTTAGGAAATTTAATTTTTGACTTGTTCTTTTCATAGTTACTCTGTGTATTAGGTAATTTCGGTCAACGTGACCACAGTTTCTTACATAACTTGCCTTTCCAGTAAGGAGTATGAATGAATGCCGTTCATTCATCTCAATCCATTGAGTTAGTTCAAAACTTGATCGATCGGCGAATGAGGGAGCGATTTATAATAAAAACGGAACCGGCATTTGGAAACGACGGCGATACATACAGACACATAAATTAGAGAACTTTTGGTTTGCATGTTGCTTGGGGTTTGGTGATAGTACGTATTACTATGGTTCATTTAAAATAAAACGCAAACATATATCAAGTTTTATTCAAAGCTGCAAAGGTTGGCCTATTTATTATTTTCTACCTGATAATTCTATATATTACATGTTTGACCATTTATATTTTATTTTAAGAAGAGTAGAGATTAAGAGAAGCGTAGAGATGAATTTCTTTGTTTATCAAAGACAATGAAGATATACGATTAAAGTCAGTACATATGTATATTTTTGGGTAAGTCTATATGTTTATTGATATTCCAAACTAAAAAACTAAATAAATACAAACAGCAACTTTGTCGGAAAAATAAGAGTAAAGTGATGGTATACATCAGGGTTAGTTTTCGCTGTGTCGCGTAGGTATGTAGCTTTGATTAAAGATTTTGTGACAAACATAGATAACGGCAAACATTTATAACCTATCTTAAATAAGAGATCGTGCGTTTTAGAGCAGTTAACTTGTTATTATTTTTCAATATTTAACAAAAACGTCTTAGCAACTACACTCTAGAAAGCCTATCTTTATCTTTATTTATGTTAATAATATTGACCGTAAGGTTTTCGCTACTTAATAAATTCCTTGCTTGCTAAAATCTTTATTCTTGTAACTACTCAAGCAAAGTTAATTTGGTTAAATAACAATTAATTTTAATTATAAGTAGAATGATTCATCTTTAATGTGAACCCGATAAAAAAATTTTATGCATAAAAATGTCAAAATCATAACTGCATAATGTTCAGTGTAACTAACTATAATGAAGAGTATTTTGAAAAAAATCAGTGTTAATTTGAATTAGTTGAACTACAAAAACAGCTACAATTTTGCTTCTTCTACAATTGTTCCTTTTGTTAAGTTAAATATATGTTTCATTTTTATTCAGTAAAGTATGACTGAATAATACGGGTGTATTGTTATTGGCACGCCTAAATAACAAAAACCACAGGTCAGATTTTGCTGAAATTTGAGCAGGTTATGTACACTACATCGACTACTACTAGTGTAAATACTAATATTACAAAATCGACAGTAAATAAGTATGTACGTATGTATGTTTGTCTTCCACGCTCGAACGGCTAAACGGATTTGTCTGAAATTTGGATCACATATAGATTGGTGACCTGGTTTAACATAAAGAATACTTTTAATCCCGATGGCATAATAGGATCCTGTGAAAATGCTGGTGAAGCTGCAAGCAACAGCTAGACTTCAAAAATCCATACATGACTGACTTGACGCTTTTAATTCTAGAGTACAGTGTGTCTCAAAAGAAATATCCAAGAAATATGACAGCAAAGAACGGAGCATTGATGCAAACGATATTTTTCGCGGCAATAATTTTATATAAAAGATTGATTACACCTTCAGAGGATATTCATGTGCTTAAAGTTCAAGTCTCGGGAGGAGTTATCGATGAAATAAATTGAAGTTTTACGAACTCTTCAATATTACCACGAGCGCCCTGGTTATAAATGCCCGAAAACTTCAAATTATATAAGAAGACTTTTTTCTAGAAGAAAAGGTAAACGGATAAGTGGGTCGCAGAAGGTAACATTCAATTCTAGATCTATAAATACTATTTTCTTATCATTTATCCTTATTTTTTTTAAATGTTCTTCGAGGAGAGAGCTACTCGTAGTTCAATGTTACTGGTGCATATTTTGACTCCAAGCTAAATATGCAAATCAACGAGGAACGATATTCTCCATAAGATACCACGACAATGGTAAGCATTAGAATATGCAAAGCTAATCATATCAATCTTACAACTAACTAACTAGCTAACTGTTGCTAATCAGCACTTTGCTACGTATTCATTACTGACTGCAATTAAAATGATAATTCATCTAAAATTACTAGTATATTTGATATTTTCCATCGTCGGCGCTTAGTAAAACTTCCAAATATTCATATTTTTAATGAAGAAACACTTGTAGTGTTTTACATATCACTTTTAATTTATTATTTTATAAATAGCCTACCGGTTTCGCTTATGACAGCATCATCAGGGCTAGAACTTAAACTGCTACTGGCATTTAAAAATATGAATAAAATTACTAGACTACTATTTGCGGACGATAGTTTGGTATTACAGTCTTTATAACTAACACCTGTCTGTCTGCCTGTATCTGTGGTCGGTTCAAGTGTTGGACTTGACTGCATGAGGTCCCGGCCCCCGGGTTCGAATCCTGGGTGGGGCAACAAAGAGAAAATTTGTTTTTTTAATTTTCTAATAAAAAAATGTTGTGTTGTTGACCTGGTTGTGCCTCTGCCTATCTCTTCGGGATAGGGGCGTAAAGATACTTTTATATCTACTACAGCTTAGCCCCGTTATTTTAAAGTCAGTGTTTGCTATAATTTGGCAGCCTTGTTGAACGAGTGGATAGCGTACACGCCTAACTTCACCGATTAAATGCTGGGCTCGGGTTTAATTCCCAACAGGGCCAGGCATTTGTTTAATGAACATTTATATGTCTACATTTTCGGGTCTCTTTGTTTATTAAATTTATTCTGGTATCTATTTAAGTATTTTCCATGTATTAGAATTTTTGACTAACACCCAAAATGCAAGCATATAACTTACTTGTGAGTTACCGTTAATTTGAGAAACTTGTCCAGCGATATATGTTTGTTTAAAAACAATATATTGTTTTAGTTTAGGTAATAGAGCAGCAGGGAACCTAATTATTAAAGGCGTATTAATCCTATCATACACCACAATATCTTTAGTGTCTTCTTCTTAACGTTTTAAAGCCTGTAATACGTAGTCGAATTGGTTAACATAGAAACAAAATACAAATATCCCGAAAGGATGATACAACGAAGCCAAGCATCAACCGCATAGTGAAAACCTTTCCAAACAGGTAAGGAATACTCTCTGGGGCCTGAAGTCCAATTAGGAAGCGGAAGAAGCTGTATATATGTTTCTATCTAATCTTTAATCTCGCGTTGTAGGATTTGCTGGAACTTGTATATCTTCCTCCTCCTCCTCGAATATAGCTTTGCCACCACCAATCTATATTTCTTCAAGATAACTCAATCACGTTGATAAAAGGAATTTATTTATAGTTTTAAATTTGATCGCCTCTGTGGTCTAGCGGTTCAGTTGTTGGACTTGACTGCATGAGGTCCTGGGTTCGAATCCCGGCTCGGGCAGCAAAAAAGAAATGTGGTATTTCCAATTTTCTACTTAAAATATGTTGCTCGGGATTGGTTCTGTGCCCGTTTGGCGATAGGCTTGCCACCTATCACATTGTGGGACTCAGTGTTTTTGGCTAGCCGTGGGTGCCCAGGTTGTGCCTCTGCCTACCTCTTCAGGAATATGGACGTGAAGATACTTTTTTTTAATTTAAATATTTTGTTTTCCGTAAGATTAAGAGAATCCTTAATTGCTTTCCGTTCCACAAAAGCCCAATTACGTTCCAGTTCGGTGGACCTTTGTTTCACCAGGTCAATGACTTATTTATTGTTAGTTTTAAATTTAATTAATGTTGTTTGTAACCTATTTCCTATTAAATACAATTTCCTATAAGGATATTCCAAATACCATTGTTGGTCCTTTGCAGAATAGACCATCTGCCTTCCTGTCAGGTAGCTCATAAAAGGCGAGCATAGGCTTACCGTCACTAACACCGTGACATCCTACTAGGTGGTAGAGTTTCGCAGCGATTCGCCGTATTGGTACCACCGCCTTACCTATTCCTGCCACCATTACGTCGCATGCTTGCCGTTGACGTGTTCCGGTTCGGAAGGTAGGGTAGCCGGTAAACTAGCTGTTGCTCGAGGCCTAACATCCCGGCTTCAGGTTGGCAACGCACCATTACCACCTTTGGTGTCTCTAGGCGGCGTGAATATCTTACCATCACAATAGCTGTCTGCTTGTTTGCCTTCCATATCATAAAAAAAATACTTCAACTCGACTTCAAAAAGGATGAGTTTCTTAATAATTTGACTGTATGTTTTTTTATGCTACGCATTAGTTTACCAATCACAAATGCTTTTTATTATAAATTTCATGGCAATCAGTTCAACATTTTTGAGTTACGTTTAATATAAATATATATAAATTACGTGTCACGTTATTTTGTCCATAATGGACTCCTAAACTACTTAACCGATTTCAATTAAATTTGCACACTGTGTGCAGTTTGATCCACCTTGAAAGATAGGGTAGCTTTAAAGTCAATTTAAATTACATTTTCATTTCGGAACAGACGGCTAGTAATATTATATTTGATTGTTTAGCCAATAGTGTGTTGTTAACAAAATAACATTAAAATTGAAGTTTTTTCAGTTTTAATTAGTTTGAATTATTATATGGGTTATATGATATTTATTCAGCAATTAAAAAGAAATCATTTTTTTTATTTAATTTAAAAAAATCGCTTCCGGTTGTAAAGGCGGAAATTTCTCGGTTTATTTTTGAATTATTTAGTTTCTATATCTTTTGACAAATAATTTTAATCTTTTTATTCTTCTAATAATAGTGTTAGTATTGAGTTGACTGTCAAATAGGTAGGTAGATTGTTCAGTTTCACATCATCAATTTTATTAAAGCTATATCCAAGGTAGGATATGATCTCTGTGGTGTGGTGATCCGATTTAAATAAAAAGAAAAGTCGCGCGCGAAGTTAAAGCATCAGATTTTTTTTATGTTATAGGAAGGCAAACAGCAGACGGATTTCCTGATGGTAATAAATTCACGTCGCTTAGAGACACCAAAAGTGGTAATGCTGCGTTGCCAACCTGACGCCGGGATGTTAGGCCTCAAGCAAAAGTAAGTTACCCTCCGAACCGGAACACGTTATGACGTTATGGCGGCAGGAATAGGTAAGGCGGTGATACCAATCCGGGCGAGTCGCTGCTAAACTCTACCACCTAGTCGGATGTCACGGAGTTAGTGATGGTAAGCCTATGCTCGCCTTTTACGGGCTGCCTGGTAAGGAAAACAGATGGTCTATTCTACAAAGGAGTCCGGACCAACACGGGGGAACATGGCTATGTTAATATATTTGGTGTCCATAAGCGACATCTATTTTACACAATCAATAAATATTTCTGTTGTGCTGTTTTAGTATTTCTAGGTATTTTATCTATATATTCTTTATATCGCCTCTGTGGTCTAGCGGTCCGGGTGTTGGACTTGACTGCATGAGGTCTCGGGTTCGAATCCCGGGTCGGCCAACAAAAAGAAAATTGTATTTTTCCAATTTTCTGATAAAAAAAATGTTGGTCGGGATTGGAAATGTGCCCGGTTGGCGATAGGCTTGCCACCTATCACATTATGGGACTTAGTGTCTTCGGCTAGTCGTGGGTGCCCTGGTTGTGCCTCTGCCTACTTCTTCGGGCATATGGGCGTGAAAACACTTTATTTTCTTTATATTATATAAAAGAAAGTCAGTTTTATTACAACACTTATAACTTGAGATCTACTGGACCAATTTTCATGGTTTTTGATTCGTTGGATTTTTTTCGCCCCGAATAGCAGAATACAACCTAAAAACAATAAAAACAAAAAAAAAAAAGAATTATAAAACAATTATCCTACAATCGTATAGAATAAAGAAAATCATGATAGTCTAACCGATTAGGCTGAAAATTGATGGAGAGGTAGCTTAAAACCAGGAGAAGGACATTGAATACATTTTATCCCTTACAACTGCGAGGAAACTAGGAAAAAACGACATTTTACTTTTTCTCATACAAACTGAGCAAATGAAGTTCGCCGGAACAGATAGTATATATATAATTGAATCCCCATATCGCGTTATCATCGCAACATGTTTGAAAAGATTGACCAATTTTGCTATTTTTTATTGTATTTTCTATTGTCAAAAGTAGGATCAAAATAGGAAAATTGAAGGAGAAGTGGGAAAAACAACAATTTAATTTTGTCCATACAAACTGTTAGTAGAGGCTCTATTAATGTCAAGCGATACGAAGTTC
>NJDD01001151.1:177612-194464 GCA_002245505.1 Calephelis nemesis | reverse complement strand
AGATTTGTAAACGCGTCCTTAATGTCAAGCGATACGAAGTTCATTAGATCTTCTATTTTATTTTATAAATTAGTGTATATGGGGCGTAATTAAAAAATATAATTTTGGGCTTCGTAATTCCTGTAGTAATTGAAAGTTGTCCTCATGTTTCGGTCGTGATTGTGTTGTGGAATTTCACAGCATGCCTAATATCCTAGTCCCAAGACAGCGACGCACCTGTAAAATTAATGGTGTCTATAGGCCAAAATGGTCTCTTACTGTCAGTAGTTTCAGATTCATGTTCGATATCTTATCACTGAAAAAAAATCTCAATATAAAAATCGAGTACAGGCAGTTGAAATGAAAATGAATAATGAATGTTTTTTTCTGAGGAATGAAATTATTTTTTTTGCAGGATTCCAAAACGAATTTCAAATTCCATGAAAGCTATGGTAAACAAGTAGACCAAGCCAATTACGTTGTGAAAAGGTTTGTGATGAACACAGTGCGATATACAAGGTAGTGTAGGCGTCAAAGGAAATTGAGTATTCAAAATGTGAGTACCCAAATTTAGTACCTAATATATTATTTGAATAAAAAAAAGTATAATATAGATATAATGGGTCTCCTTAATTACCTAAAATAGGTCTCTTTCTTCTAATCTTCATTCACTTTCGTCTAACACAAGTACTTAGTGCTTAAAAGAGGACTCCTACCAAAAGCAACAGTTTTTATTTAAAATTTGAAATTAAAAAAATAGATAAAAAATAACAATAAAGACACATAAAAAATAAAGGGAAGAAGAAAAATTACGAATATTATAATCATATTAATGACATATATTTACACTAATGCAATATAAGATCATTATATTATGCAAAAGAGGCTTTTAATCCCATTTTATCAAATAAATACAATAACATGCAAATATAATAACTCATTATATTGTATTTATTATGACTGATAAAAAAAGTTAGTAATTAAAACTCTATCGCGATTGTTAAAAGAGTTCGAACAAACAAAACAAAAAAAACTCTCTCTCTCTCTCTCTCTCTCTCTGTGTGTGTGTGTGTGTGTGTGTGTGTGTGTGTGTGTGTATGCGTGCGTGCGTGAGTGTGTGTGTATGTGTTTTTCTAAGCGCTTTGTCTTCTATTTCCTAATTTTAAACAATTTAGAATAAAAAGATTAACGCTTAAACCATGAGAAGATAAGCGACAGCGAGAACTGAATTAATTTTAATGTCATGCATTAAAATATTGTAACGTAAATAATGGGTCATTATAAGAAAACATTATTACAGAGACGGCTAAATAGACTTAAAACGGACCTAAAAGGTCGGTTTTATTATTTTTACCTATTTTTACACGGAAATTAAATACTTGAATTTTTTTTAAGCTCACGTAGCTTTGACGCCCCTTCTAAACGTTCAGTTTTTCGTTTCACCTCAGATAAAGAGAACATGGTTAATTATTCGCCGCTTAACAAAAGCCCAATTTCAGTCAGACCTGATGGAATAACAACTTTCTGTTTTATCCAGTCAAAGACTCGTTTAAAAGGTGAATTAGAATTTAGAATTAAAATATAATGGAATATATTTTTAAGTGAAAGTCAAGGGTTTTTATGTTATTAGAAGACGAACGAGTGGGTAAGTGTTTTGATGATAAAATGTAGTAAAACAAAACACTCATCATCACAATCATAATTTTTTTGTCATTGGCACATGGCATCACAATCATACATTGTGTTGCCAATCTGAGGCAAAAAAGGCTTATGCATTTACTGACCAACCTTTTTATGGTATCAGACAGCAAACAAGAATATGCCTCTCTTAATGGTAAGATATAACCATGGCCTATAGATATTATGGATGTTATAGGTGCGTCGATGTTCTTTAGCCGGGGTGTTAGGGTCTTTTGTGTACCCTAATCTGTGGACCAGAACATGGCACTGTCATTATGTAGTCAGGAATAGGTAAGACGGTAAATCGCTACTCAAAAGAAAATGCTGCTCAGCACCCTACCACCAGTGGTCTTCTTGGTTAAGTCCCATGTTACCTATACCCGCCTCTTACAAACAGCCTTGCAGGAAGGCAGATGGTCTATTTCACGAGAAGAACTCGTATGAGCACGGCGAACCCTACTCTCAGAACCAAAAATTTTCAATGTAAAACCTTGCTATTAAAGTAGCAAGTTGTGGTACATGCAAGAAACTTAAAATCTGCTTAGTGGTGTCTATACGATGTGCTTATATCATCGCTCATGACATAATTTAGTGTTTATAATTTCATGAATATCGGAATGATAAATATAAAGAAGAAAACAAACAAATGAGTATATTACGTTTATTATCGGTGAATAAAAGATCTTCGAAATGTGTAAATATCAAAATTCTCATTTAACTTATAGTCTAAGATCTGACCACGTGATTTATACGTTCATATGTTTGATTAATAAAATAAATTTGTATCGATATTTAGTATTAGACCAATGCAGAACCGCAAAGGTGGCGGTCCAAATTGGGCCGCAATTAATTTTATTTAAATGTATTTTTTTTTATTTTTGAACAATTACGTTTACTTGTAATTATTAAAAGATATATTTCATTAGAAATAAATATACCTAAGATACCGTAAAAGTTCAAGGTGCCATCCCTCACTTGGCCGCAACCTAGTGTCAGCCAGGTGTAAACATATACGTTCATAATGTATTATCATTTTATACATACCAAATTGTTGAAATACAGGTGCCTATGCAATGCCCGCAAATAGTGATTGCCAACGAACAAAGATGCTTGCAATAAGCCGACGTTATACTAACATCAGAATCCAATTTATTAGAAATAAATTGGATTCTGATGTTATCCCCGTGTTGGTCCGGGCTCCTTTGTAGAATAAACCATCTGCCTTCCTGTGCCAGGTAGCTCGTAAAAGGCGAGCATAGGCTTGCCGTCACTAATACCGTGACATCCTACTAGGTGGTAGAGTTTCGCAGCGACTCACCCGGATTGGTACCACCGCCTTACCGCATTAATAATGCCGCCATAACGTCATGACGTGTTCCGGTTCGGAGGGTAAGGTAGCCGGTTAAATTACTTTTGATCGAGGCCTAACCCGGCCTCTGGTTGGCAACGCACCATTACCACCTTTGGTGTCTCTAGGCAGCGAGAATTTTTTACCATCAGGAAATCCGTCTGCTTGTAACTAGTTAGTACCACAAATTAGTTATATACAACACCTTTGTGGAACCAGTTACCGAGGGCGGTATTCCCAAACAATTATGACTTCGGG
The DNA here is from genome assembly GCA_002245505.1 of Calephelis nemesis. Lineage (NCBI taxonomy): Eukaryota > Metazoa > Arthropoda > Insecta > Lepidoptera > Riodinidae > Calephelis > Calephelis nemesis. Next base: position 191,199 of record NJDD01001151.1, on the reverse strand, counting down.
ACCTTCAAGAAAAGAGTGTATTCATTCCTTAAAGGTCGGCAAAGTATGTGTGATACTTCATGTGTTGCGGATGTCCGTCGTTGGTGGTAATCACTTTCCATCAGGTGACCTACTTGTTCGTTTGCCTCCTCTTGTTTAAAAAAATAATAATATGAGGTCTCTGTACCACCAGAATGTTTCAATATGCAGTTTAGGTAGATTCACGCGACATACCTTTAGAAGGGCCTTACGTCGAAACTAGTTGTTAAAATAATTTCTGACATTACTTTGTGATAATCGCCTCTGTAGTCTAGCGGTCCGGGTGTTGGACTTGACTGCATGACGTCCTGGGTTCGAATTCCGGGTCGGCCAACAAAAAAAATATGTTGGTCGGGATTGGAAATGTGCCCGGTTGGCGATAGGCTTGCCACCTATCACATTGTGGGACTTAGTGTCTTCGGCTAATCGTGGGTGCCCTGGTTGTGCCTCTGCCTACCTCTTCAGGGATATGGGCGTGAAGATACTTTGTGATAATTGTTGCAGCAACGCTCAGCGCTTTATGAGCCTTCAACCCATACCTATTACAAATGAGGCGCGATTTTTTTCTGTGAGTTGGACATATTTACTAAGTGCATTATGAGACTTTACGTCATAAGCTGCAATTTGCTTGTGTTATGTATGTATGTATGAGAGTGCGACTTCTGTACGTCGGCACTATTGCTTATTCTGTGGTATCACCACTCTATAACATTATTTCGTTTTAAGTAGGTAAGTTTCGTTTGTTAGTTACGAATTTGCTTTTCTTCAAGTTTTTTTTTATGACTGGAAGGCTAACAAGCAGACGGATTTCCTGATGGTAAGAAATTCCCGCCACCTCTCTAGGTGTCTCTAGACCAAAGGTGGTAATGGTGTGTTGCCAACCAGAGGCCGGGATGTTAGGCCTCGAACAAAAGTAAGTTTACCGGCTACCTTACCCTCCGAACCGGAACACGTCATGACGTTATGGCGGCAGGAATAGGTAAGGCGGTGGTACCAATCCGGGTGAGTCGATGCGAAACTCTACCACCTAGTCAGATGTCACGGTGTTAGGGACGGCAAGCCTATGCTCGCCTTTTACGAGCTGCCTGGCACAAGAAGGCAGATGGTCTATTCTACAAAGGAGCCCGGACCAACACGGGGGAACCAAGTTTAAGATTAATTTTAATGTTAACATTATTTATTTACTACATCATTTTGAAATTCAGTTTCCAAAGCTAATCATGTAGCTATGTTTTGACTATATTAAAATGAGGCTTACTTTATTGACTTATTAAACTAGTGTATTTGTGTTAAATATGAACTCAACAGTGCCCTTCAGCTAAACCTTTTCACTAAATTAGCATAGTTTCAAGTTGCCAAGTTAAGACTTAGTAGCCGTATGTACGTAAGATATGAGGCCTGAAGTTATATGAGTATTTCTTCATGTTATGCCTATTGTATAACAATTCATTGTTCGCTAACTAAATATTAAGTAAATGGGCCTTTTGGTTGCAAAGACGACAATGATTTACTTTAGCTACATTAGTGCTTTCTGTAATGACAAAGTTTCTTAGTAAGTAATATTAAATAGGCTAATGGATTTTCAATTTGTTCAGCTTTAGGAGCAGTTTTGTTTAAAGAAACGACAGCTGTTGATGACGATAATGGTTTCAGTTAATGATTTTTATGACACCAACTATACACAAATTGAATTTAAGCCCATAGCAAGCAAATCACGTATTCGACATGTATATTTTACCATTGATTCTAATTTTTAGAAATACTTAGATAGATACCAGAATAAATTTAATAAACACCCAGTGCTGGAAATGCTGACATCTAAATTTCATCATACAAACGCCTGCGCCCGTTGGGTTTTGAACCCGAGCCCCACGGTTAGTCGGCGGTGTTAGTATACGCTATGCCCTCGCTCAACGAGGCGGTCAGGAGGCGGAGGCGGCACTATAATCATAATGTGTCAGTGTTTAACACTTTTAAGTAATAAGACTGTAAAACATCTTCTGATCTTCTGGTTATGAGAAACAACCCTGGAGTATAAAAACCATAGATATTCAAAGTGCGTCCTTGTTCTTAACCGTGAATAAGGCAAGGATTAATCCACAAGTCTACCCGCGACCTTGCCTTCATAACCGAAACACAATAATGTCAAATACTATCAAAACGGATTGAAATTTCTGAACAATATATCTATTTTGTTGTATAGTAGCGCATGAATACAGCAGTAATGACGACACTATTGATAGCGAGATTAATATACGCCTTCTGAATGGTGATTTTTAAAATGATTATGTGTCAATTGTAATAAAATAAATATAAAAATCCTACATTATTAATAATAATGATTCCTATAAATATTGTGGTCCAATTATTATAAATGCAATGATGTTGTTTGTCTAATAATTATCACGATATGGTTTTATTTAATATATTTTTCCATAGTACTTTTTGAAGTTATACTTCTTTTGGTGCGTTAGAAAAAAATGATGAGGGTAAATTTTTACGATGCGCGCGCGCGCCGTCACGAAAAACCGACATGATGAAGTTAGCTATAGATAACATTTTAGTTTTTCAAAAAAAGGTACCAACAAAGTAAAAGTAAGGACATCTACGTATGTTTGCGTGAGAACTGACAACTGTATTCACAATACTTCTTTATTTCTATGGTTAGCGTCATTTTGTCTACAAATGTAAAATAAGACAAAAGATAAAATTTTTAAAAAGATTTTTATCTTATTACGCCGAAGAAGTATAACTTCTAACGCGTGTACATAAGTACACACACAATTTTTTTTAATGACTAATTTGTTGCTAATCTCGCGATTTTATGCAACGTCACCGAGCTTTTTGGGCCGAGCAGAGTGCTCAGCCCGAGACATAATTATTTAAATGCATGGGACTGTTACCTTTAACGCCAGCACCAAGGGCTGTCTCCCGGGAGACCGTACCTCGACTTGGTGCTGCGTTCTGGTTACTGGGTGGATTGGAAAGAGGACTATTGGCAGCTCGTCGCCCGGCGTTAGGCGCTGGGCGCAAGAGAGGTCTTCGTCGCCGAGACCGGCGGCGACGGTGTCGTGTGGTCATTGTACTAAGTTTGTTGAATTTATAATTATTTAAATGAAGGTATTTTTATTAAGTACTTGCCCTGGGTTTGGGTTAAATTTCTAAAAATTTTGTATACAGTAGCTTAAATAGTTAGAGCATTCGTCGGCTTGAGACGAAAGGTGACAGGTTCAAATCCTGTCTGAGGCGATTCTTTTTCTTTCTTTAAAATTTATGAAAATTTCAGTGAAATTTTTACAATGATGCCTACTATAATGGTTTTGTCAAAACTAATAGTAGACGATCCGAAGATGCATCAGATCGGTGCATGACGACTTGGGTTCGGATCTTAGACTATTGGTAGCAATTCTGATGTACACAAACTAAATTTATTTTAAATGCATGCTATCGTTATCAAATGAAACTAAAACAAGTATTATTTTAGAACAAAACATTTTTATTAAAGATAGGAGCTATAAAGAATAATTATAAAAAAATCAAAGCTAGGACTGGATGTGTTTTTCCGGAGCCCGTCTTCTAAAAGGTATACAATTCCCTTGATGGACAACTTTCACAGACCCACCAGGGTTCTGACATTCAAGTTGGCAGATGTTTGAATACGATTTATTATCTGAGCCGCATACTGGATCATATATTTTTGAACATACACATATCTTATTTGAAGTATCTTCAACTGTATAATGTATACTCGTAGATAAAGGTGATATAGTTGTGACACTGAAAATTAAGTTTAATTTTTTGAGTAATCTTAATGTACCAACTTAAAAACTTATCGTATCTGTGGTCTAGTGGTCCGGTATTGGACTAGCGTGGGATCATGGTTCGGTCATGGGTGGGATCACTAATGATCTTATTGGTTGTGACATATTAAGCCTTATATCACTCTTAGCTGCCTGGCAGGAAGGCAGGTGGTCTAATCTTCACAGAAGAGCCGGAAAATATTCATCAAATGCACACATATAATAACGGTCTCTATATGCGACGTTTATTTCTTAACATCTGGATATTCGTTAATATTGAGATAAACTGAAAGTAAATTGGCCATAATCTTTATCTAGTTGTTATAATCCAAAAAATCTTGGTCATCTTAATGTTGAATGAGAAACCTGACATCATTCACGCCTAGGTCTTACGACTAACTCACACACGTGTACAGTACTAGGTACTATCAAAATTAAGCGCTTCGGCTTTACACTTTATACTTTTATTTTTAAATTGGCTGACATTATTGAAATTATTAATTATGTAATAACAACTCTATATAGATTGATATCTTTGAAATACATCCGGATTTCCGAAGCTTGACGAATATCGCCGAAGCGTATAATTTAAATAGTACTACTCTACTCATTGGTATAAACATTTATAGATTCTAATGTTATTTAATAATAAAATATACTAACCCATCGTCAGTGCTCCTTAATATCCTGTCCTGTCCGAAGCTCAAGTATTTGGCAGGGATGCCTCTTACGAATTGCACTGCATTATCTAGACAATTCAAAGAGCTTATGATACTCATCACAATATCTGTAATGTAAAAAAAATGATTTCAAAGCAGTGAACTGAAAACAAAAGACTTTTTAATATTATTATGTCATCTACGTAAACAAAAAATGCGCATTATTAAAAACCAGCTATCTAACCGTCAAGTTTGAATGGAATGCTTAAGATTTTCACACAAACTTACATCCCCCTTTACAATCCTATAGGCGTTGATCCTTTAAAAAATGTTGCCTCTGTGCTCTAGCAGTACAGGTGTTAGACTTGATTGCATGAGGTCCCGAGTTCGATACCCGAGTCTGGCAACGAAAAAGAAAATGTAGTTTTTCAAATTTTCTAATAATAAAAATGTTGTTCGGGATTACCCGGGACTTAGTGTTTTCGGCTAGCCGTGGTTGTGCCTCTTGGGGGATTTGATACTTACATACTTTTTTACAAAAAAATGAAGACTTAGTTAGAAATTTGGTAGCCCTATCGCGTTGACGCACCGCACGACCGTAGGTATTTAATTTAAAGCAGGGCCGAGTTTTAATACTGTACATTATTTTACCGTACCAAAGTAATACACAGAGGCCAAACTTATAACACTCCTCGTTTTTCGATGGGGGTTTAAAAAGACTAAAAATATCGTATAAGTATTTAAATCCCTTTTATTCAACACTAATTCTTGCCCACGGCTTCACCCGCGTATTTGTTATTTATCTCACCCGCGGGAACACGTTTAGCTACGAAAATAAAAAGTAGCCTTTGTCACTATCAAGCTATCTATCTCCACACACTTGTGACTTGAAAGAAGTATAAACCAACTCTTTGACTTGCGTATGTATGTGTACACACTTACAAATAATCAATAAAGAATTTCTCATATTTCAGAATAAACACCACTGTGAAATTATCTTTTTTTAAAAGCTGACTGCTGAGTGATTGCTAGGACATGGGAAGAATTCAATTTTATTGCATCGTAAATATTAATGAAATTTTTAATTGAAATGTATGATGCTTGTATGTAAACGAAGATTTATTCTGCGCAGTCGAAAACTGATAATATTCTTAATTTGAAATTATTTATTATAGAGGAAAACCATCTGCATTTTTGCCAAACACATAGTATTGCCAGTGTTAGATAAGGTTTATATTCCTACTAGCTAAAATATGTGATAAGAAATTCTTCCTAGTGATTCAGCTGTGTGTCTAGGTAGTAGAGTTTAGCAGCGACTCGCCCGGATTGGTACCACCGCCTTACCTATTCCTGCCGCCATAACGTCATGACGTGTTCCGGTTCGGAGGGTAAGGTAGCCGGTAAACTTACTTTTGCTCGAGGCCTAACATCCCGGCTTCAGGTTGGCCACGCACCATTACCACCTCTGGTATCTCTATGCGGCGTGAATTTGTCGAATCCATTTGCTTGTTTGCCTTCCAATATCATAAAAAAATCCTGGCAGCTCCTTAGAGACGAGCAATAGTTTAATGGGTCCTTACCAACGAGACCGCTGCTGGTAGAGTGCTGCTGCCTCGTCTGGGTAGGGATCCACCGCCATACTTATTCCTGCTGCCATGATGACAGTATCATGCGCCAGTCCGGAGGGTAAGATAGCCGGTAGACTTGCCCAATTGGCTCAACACCCCGGTCGCAAACAGCGATGCACCTATATACCAGGGCTATCTCTTATTATCAAAAGAGCCGTCTGCTTCTCCGCTATCTTATCAGTTATCACACAAATTATAAACAAGATAATATATTCAATGTAATAACATGATAAAAAAGAAGTAATATTTTAATGTTTTAAAAATGTTTCTAACAAAATATTCAATATATTTTCGTAATATTGAAAGAAGATAAGATACCTCAATATATTCAAAGTAATAACATTATAAAAAGAAATAATATTTTACTGTTTTAAAACTTTGTCTTACAAAAAATAAAATATGTTTCCGTAATAAACATGTTTAAGAATAAAAAAATATTACAAAAGAAAATGTAAATATGAGAAAAGGCCAAAAATGGCTGGATTTCTAGATTGTAAGAAAAATATTGCATAATACATATTTGTAATTTCCATAATGGGTTGCCAAGCTGAGGCTATGGGCACGGTATCCTCAAAACCATATGATAAAGGCGAGCACTGATATTATCGCGGAAGGAATAAATAATGGGTTACAAGTCGAAGAACTCATCTTGTAAACTAATTCTAATATACATATTTTTTGTGTTCGTGTGTTTGTCACTTAACTCATCCTAAGCGATTGGACCGATTTTGATGAAATTTTTTGTGTGTGTTCAAAGGAATTCTAGAATGGTTTTAATTCACAATTTGGTCTCTTGGAAAATGTTTTTTTAAATATATTTTTATTTGCAAGTAGGTGTCGATTTGGGAATCGCCTCTGTGGTCTAGCGGTTCAGGTGTTGGACTTGACTCCATGAGGTCGCGGGTTCAAATCCCGGGGCGGACTACAAAAAGAAAATTTGGTTTTTCCAATTTTCTAATAAAAAAAATGTTGCTCGGGATTGGATGAATGCCCGGTTGGCGATAGGCTTGCCACCTATCACATTACATCACTTAGTGTCTTCGGCTTGTCGTGGGTGCCCTGGTTGTGCCCCTGCCTACCTCTTCGGGATATGGGCGTGAAGATACTTGTTTTTTGTTTAAAATTTAAAGAATATTACCCCAGGGACAGGGCAAGTCCTAAAATAAAAATAATGTACTATACCTATATCAACCATTAAACGATGCGGCTGTCACAGTCCTTCATTACACTAAAATAATTACTTATTTAACTTTCGCTTCTTGCGCAACTTTGTAATAAATTCTCCATATATCGGTGAGTAATAAAACTTCAGAATATTATTACCAAATTAATTTCGGGATTATGACAGAGATAGGGCGGTCTTTAAGTGACTTTTTTATTGTCAAATAGATATAAACGCATGGGCCGGGTCCTAAAGATTTTATGCTACCGTAAAATAACATTAAAATTATATGGTGTCAATAAAACTGTTTTATTCCACCACAAACTAGGTCGAACCGAAAACTCATGAGATTATAATATTAATACACATATAAGACAGCTTTTTGATGAAATTCTTAATATTCGGTTACCCATATTAAGATACGTTTTGCCATTTTATTGAATTGAAATAGTACTAAACTCTTCCTAAATAAATATTACGTTACTAGCTGTCCTGGCGAAATTCTCCCAACCATTATTGTTTTTAAAGGGAAACTTAAAATGTTGGTTTTTCTAATTTTCTCGCAATTTTTCCTTTTTATGTATATTTATTTAAATAAATAAATAAGTATCCCCTAGACAAGTAACACAAATTGAATCTAACCACAAAGTAAGCAAATTACCTGCTTCTGTTAAGGGTGTTAGTCAACGATACTAATACATAGAAATACTTAAACAGATACAATAATAAATTTAATAAATAACAAAACCTGTTGGCTAAACTATAAAATAAAAAAAGTATTTTATAGAAAGTACAAGTGTTTTCAATAAATTGTTTCAATAAACCTTCCCTTGAATTCCACGACTAATTCAAAACCAAAATGAGCCAATTTGGTATTTTAAGTAAGTAAAACATGCATGCCCACTCCCGCATCCTCAAAGGTATGCAGAAGTACTTTGTAATCATGCACCCACGATGAGTCGAAAATACTTACCCACACTCATTTATCCACAATGTTAAAGGTGGTAACCCTATCGCCAGCCAGGCGCTGATTCAATCCCGGCAACGCTCTCTTCATCAGAAAATTGATGAACAATATTTTAGTTGCAAAACCAGGGAATCCACCTCGAAACCTTTTGTGGTTAACGCTAACAACGAACCTCTAGACCGTATATGCGATAAAATAGAAATTCGATCGTAGTCTTTTAAGTTGTTTAACTACCCACGAGAACTCGTTAATATGATATCAGTTAAAGGAAAAAACCTAAATTTGTGGTATAAAAATATCTGCTCTTAATTTTATGCTTAAAATAAAACAGTAAAAGAGAGAATTCTGTACATCGAAAATATTTTAAAAATAGATTACAGGCGACTAAGAATGGGCAACCAAATACATTTTTAGCACTTTTAAAGTTTTTGTCTGATTGTCTGTCTGTATCTCAAGCGCGATTTAACGCCGAATATACTAAGCCGATCGTAACGAAATTTGGCAGGTTGGTAGGTTTTATTCGGAGGAAAAAGGTTGTAGACTCTTTTTCATCCCATTTTTTACAGAAGTTCTCGTAGGAGGGGTTTCCAAACTTTATTTTTGTTGTGTCTGTGGAAGTCAACGGGGGAGGAGGGGGAGGAAGTCAGCAGTGGACGCCCTATGGCTGAAATGATGATGATGATGTAGTTTGTCTATCCGTTACTATTGGTGTCTAATTACTACCTAATTTAAATCGAGTTAGCGTTTAAAGTCGCGAATGATGTTGCGGGGACAGCTAGTTCTACTAATATTATAAACTAGCTGACCTGTCGAACTTCGTACCGCCTTAGCGTAGCAAAGATAGAATGATAGAAGAATAGTAGAAACTACTTTATTTTGTATAGCTGACCTATCTTACGTATGAGTACCTATTCAATTTGAACTGCAAAATTAAATGTATATTTTTCAACATTTCTGATAGATTTTCTTAATATTTTTTTCCGTAAGCACCTTCTCCTAATAATGACAAATACAACAAAAAAAGAATTAGTGTAATCGGTCCAGCCATTCATGCGTGATGCCGTGACCAAGAAAAACGGGTTTCATTTTTATATATATAAGATGCGAATGTTTGTTAAAATAATGAATGATTTTCATTAAATTAGGCACACACATAAAGGGGTGGGACCACTAACCACGCGGACAACAGCAAGTAGGTAAGAATAAAACTGATAATTTTTTTTCCGGGTATGGATTTATGTCACTATCATTATAATATTCGATTGTGTTGTATTCCGATTTCAAGCTTATAGCTGGTGTAATTTTCCATACTTCCTCAAATTAGGACTTCAACCAAAATAAGGAAAACGCAGCCGTTTATTCCAAAATTGGTCTGGGTCCCTGTGTGTATTGGAAAAATAGATTCCCTATCGAGCAAATAATAGGAGTAAAACAGGTCAATACTGTCGATACCATTGGTGGTAGAATACTGTGCAGCCACTTGTATAAGAAATCCATTAGTGACAGTATTTGGCAATGTCGTGTTCCGGCTTGGAGAGTAGGTAAGCCGGTAGAATCTAAACTAACACTAAACTTAACACAGGATACATATCCCACGCTCGGGTTGGCATAATTTTTTCTTATGATATTGGAAGACAAACAAGCAGACGGATTTCCTGACGGTAAGAAATTCACGCCGCCTAGACACACCAAAGATGGTAATGGTGCGTTGCCTACCTGAGGCCGGGATGTTAGGCCACGAGCAAAAGTAAGTTTACCGGCTACCTTACCCCCCAAACCGGAACACGTCATGACGTTATGGCGGCAGGAATAGGTAAGGCGGTGGTACCAATCCGGGTGAGTCGCTGCGAATCTTAACCACCCTGTAAGATTTCACGGTGCTTAAAAAAGTGTCGTCACGCCCATGTCCCCAAAAGCTTAGGCAGAGGCACAACCAGGGCACCCACGACTAGCCGAAGACACTAAGTCCCACAATGTGATTGCTGGCAAGCCTATCGCCAACCGGGCACATATCCAATCCCGAGCAACTTTTTTTTAAATTAGAAAATTGGAAAAAAACAGTTTTCTTTTTGTTGGCCGACCCGGGATTCGAACCCGAGACCTCAGGCAGTCAAGTTCAAGTAGAAACGTTAGACCATAGAGGCCACCACTATCATTACTGTCTCGTATTTCCTTCTTTCAGGAAATCCTCTTTGCCTTCATCTTAACATATATAAATCTCGTGTCACGATGTCCTCAATGGACTCCTAAACCACTTAACCGAATATAATAAAATTCGCACACCATGTGCAGTTCGATCCAACTTGAGAGATAGGATAGCATGTATCTCAATTTATGGTAAAAAAATTACCATCCGAGCGAAGCCGGAACGGGCAGCTAGTATACTATAAAAAACACTGCAGGGAATTCAGTGATTTAAATCTTAGTACTAAGTGTGATATATAGCAATATTTGTTGCGGTCGCAGTTAATTCGCATACTTGGGCGGCGTTAAAGCAGCGCCATGCCAAGTGTGAACTGTGATAATGGAGGTCGCATTCCTTTTAAGCTAAGTACACAATATTGTTTTTGGTGGAGTTAATGGTCTAAGAGATTTATGAAACGAAAAGAGGGCGTCGCAACATTTTCCTGTGACAATAAATAATGTGTAACCCATCATGTGTAAAACGAAAATTTTATCTAAATAACACGCAATAAATCTAGCAAATCTATATATATAAAAAAAGTGGTGTTAGTTACACTATTTATAACTCAAGAACGGCTCAACCGATTAGGCTGAAAAATGGTGGGGAGGTAGCTTAGGACCAGGAGAAGGACATAGGATACATGTCATCCTGTTCGATTATGAGGAAACTGGGAAAAACAACATTTTTAATTTTCCCCATACAAACTGAACGGGCGGAACAAAGTTCGCGGGAATAGCTAGTTCTATATAAATTTGCTTTTTTTGGAATGACTAATGTGTTGCCAACCTCGCGGTTTTTACAACTTTACCGAGCTTTAAATAACTATGCTACGAAAGCTTAGATATAAATATATGAATTTTTTTGTTACTCTAAATAAAGTAATATACCGCATAGTTTCAGCTGGTCATTTGATACTCATATACGTGTTGCCTATATAATCCAAAGTTGATAGTGGCTAATACGAGGATGTCTTGCTGTTTCGTTAGTTTATGAGGAAAAAAAACAGTGGTAAACACTAAAATCATTGTATATACATCGTTTATAATTATATACTTCAATATTTCACTATATATTTAAAGTGGTGCTGGTCACAACATTAACCTTTTTTAAATGTATGTTATCTTTTTGAAATGAAACAAAAACAAAAGAGATGGAACATTTTAGACATATCAGATAAATTATTAAATGTTTACAGATATGGCCGTGTATGAAATAATCTGAGATAACTAAAGTGTTTTGTCTGGATAAAAGAAGACAGCAATTACTTTTTTATGACATTGAAGGGCAAACAAGCAAACGTTCCTGATGGTAAAAATTGTGTGTGTGCTTATGTAAACGCATTAAAAGTTATACTTCTTCGGCGTAATAAGATAAAAATCTTTTTAAAAATTTTATCTTTTGCCTTATTTTACATTTGTAGACAAAATGACACTAACCATAGAAATAAAGAAATATTGTGAATACAGTTGTCAGTTCTCACGCAAACATACGTAGATGTCCTTACTTTTACTTTGTTGTTACCTTTTTTTGAAAAACTAAAATGTTATCTATAGCTAACTTCATCATGTCGGTTTTTCGTGACGGTGTGCGCGCGCATCGTAAAAATTTACCCTCATCATTTTTTCCTAACGCGCCAAAAGAAGCATAACTTTAAAAACTCACGCCGCCTAGAGACACCAAAGGTGGTATGGTGCGTTCCCAACCCTTAACTGGGTTGTTAGGTCCTGAGCACAAATAAGCTTACCGGCTATCTTAACATTCAAACCAGAACACGTCAACGGCAAATACTTATGTTATGACTGCAGGAATCAGTATGGCGATGGTAATAGTCTGGGCAAGTCGTTGCAAAATTACCACCTAATCAGATGTCACAGTGATAGTGACGGTAAGGCTATGCTCAATTTTTACGATCGGCCTGGCAAGAAAGCAGATGTTCTATTGCGCAAGGAGCCCAGACCAGCACTAGAAAAACTGAAAATTAGTTCTGAAAGTTAGTTAAGTGAGTATGCAACTAAATTACCACCAATATGAGGTATGATAGTAGCTCCTTTCCTAAGCAATTTGAAGCACAGCACCACTAGTAAAATGAACCAGTAACTGTTATGAACTACTTACTACTACTGATAGAAATAACTGTGACACGTCCATGTACACTACCCTTAATGTCACAGCCTAAGAGAACTTCGTATGTAGTGAAGCCACATTATAGACAAGATAATTAGTGGTTACAACAACTCGAATCAGTCATTAATAGACTGTGTACCATTTACAAGCAAGCCAAAACAATTTCGCACTAAAACACAAAGACACAAATATCAAAATAGTTTGAAGTGGAACAGAAATTAAATGCAGTGCTATGGCTTAAAGTTAGGCACAATTTAGACGAACCGCAGACACACCGCAGAAGAAAATTCGAACAAGAATTCGGTGCGGAGCGAATGTGTGGTACTTTTTTAATGACTAATGTGTTGCCAACCTCACGGCTTTTACTATTTACTGGACTTTATTGTGTAGTACTTTAGTTTTGTTTAGTTTAGTTAACTTTCTCTCAATCACTATACAGGGTGCTACAGTAGAACTTTAGGAAGCCAGAGTGTGATGGCTATACATAGTATGTAGCTTATGCAAAAAATTTTTTAAGAAAAAGGTATCTGCAGAAGAAATTGCAATTAAATATTAGGTTAGATTATGCGTTCAATAAGCCTAGTAATTAGAAAAGCCTAAACCATAGGTATACACATTACTACATATTACGGTGCTATTAGTAGAAGTAGGGTTGCTAAAACCGATAATTTATTTTAAGTAATGTTTTTTTAATTTTTTAGCATAGGAAATTTTTTTTTTTGTAGTTAGATTTTTAAACTTTTTTACAAAAGCTACACAGAGCGTGTGGCCACCACGCTCTCTTCCTAAGTGTCTACTGTGGCACAACGGCAAGCGTTGTCATTATGGCGGCAGGATTAGGTAAGGCGGTGGTACCAATCCGGGCAAATCGTTGCAAGACTCTACCACCAAGTCAGATGTCACTGTGGTAGTGACGGAAAACCTATGCTGGCCTTTTACGAGCTGCCTGGTACAGGAAGCAGTTGGACTATTCTGCAAAGGAGCCTGGACCAACACGAGGAAATTAAATGATAAAACATTTTTTAAGATTTTGTTAGAGGGGCA
>NJDD01001151.1:159446-176144 GCA_002245505.1 Calephelis nemesis | reverse complement strand
GTTACATTTGACTACGTACTTCTTTCTTCATACCAAGTCGCTTGCGGGTTAGATAGAAAATGTCAAGTTCCAAATATCACGATTCATCCTATCCTATATAGCTTTTTAGATATTATATTTTACTAAAGAAAATAAACCAAACAAAAGCATTTCGGTGACGTTACATATAAGACGTAGTTTAATAATTCGTAGCCAGTGACTCGCAATAAGCAAAATTAAACTAGGGATACGAATTTTTTCCATCATTTGTCAAGGCTTCAATTTTCATCCCCTCGGGCGGTAGAGATCAAGACACATAGAGTGTGTTGGGCCAAGTCCCAGAGAAAACAGCGACAGTTGCTGCAGCTTGCTAATATTTATTCGATTTTGCTTCCTTTGACGCCTCGTTGGTCGAGTGGCTAGCGTACACGCCTAACTTCATTGACCAAGCGTGAGGCTCGGATTCAATTAACGACGGGGGCAGGCATTTGTGTGATGAACATTTAGATGCCTGCATTTCCGGGTCTGGGTGTTTATTTAATTTATTCTGGTCTATATTTAAGTATTTCTATGTATTAGTATCGTTAACCAACACCCACAACACAAGCATATAATTTGCTTACTTTAGGGTTAGATTCAATTTGTGTAACTTGTCTAGGGATATTTATTTATTTATTTTATTTTTATTTGTCAAATAATATGAGGTGATGTACAAAGGTCGTTTTTATTATGTAGGCAAAAATATTGTTGATTGATAAAAATTAACCAAACCAAATTTTAGTTTCAATTGAATTTAATCATTGCAAAAAATTAGTTGCTCAGAAAAATTTACTTATTTATTACGTGTGTTATATGATTCTCATAATTAATTAATGTATTACTGAACTAACTGTAGCTAATGGCTACAGTTAGTTCAGTAAGTTAGTTTAGTAAATCAGCATGTTGAAGTTGATTATGGATTTTCCGTATTGTTATTTTTATAAGCCAACTTGTATAGACAGAAATATAATAAAAATAATATGTCGCTGTAATATTTTGTGTTGGATCTAGGAGACGTTGAATTTGTTGTTGTTGTTGGACCCGTAGACTTGCAAATGTAGCCCAAAGTCAAGGACAAAGCATAACAACACATCAATAACATTTAAGGTCGTCATTGACGATCGCTGTACTTTTATCTTCAAGGGAGTCCCTTGTTTTGTTTCTCTTACTTGTTCGTAACAAAAAATAGTTAAAAGACTTAAAAAGCTAAATTGTATAAGTGATACGAAGTTTCTTCAGATCCGAAATCCATTGAGAACGTTGAACTTGGCTCTAATTGTCACATTTATGTGTTTGATGGGATCATACAATTACGTGGAGTATTAGGCGTCACTTGTGATTTAAGAGGGGAAATAGTTAGGGTGCATCTGTGGATTGTACTAAATAAGGGTGAGGGTTCTGTGATTGCATTATGTACGGGTATTAGTGGAATTGTGTTTTGAAACCATATTACTACTGTGTTTTTCCAGTACATTTGTTTTTTTTATTTGTTTAGAGGAACGCGCAATGACATTGGTTTTGTAGTCCCTACGAAGTCAATATTTTCAAACATTAAAACATTCTTTATATAAATCTTGAAACAACACATGAAAATATATATTTTAAACTTTGTATTTCGAAATGTCAAAAAAATACAACCCGAAAAATGATTTTTTTCCAAACTGGAACGTTTTTTCTTCAGTTCCTGTTTCTTTCCGCTAAAAGAATGCTTACGTAAGTAGAGTTGAAAAAATATTTCAAGAGAACTGTGTTTCAATTCCCAACCCGAGTTTCCGCCTTGTAAAATATTTTTCAAACTTGCGAATATTTCAAAAGTTAAACTTTAGTCTTTTTAAGTTTCAGAAAAACATCTACAGTTATTCGGAGGTTCCAACTTTGTAAACGAACCAGGAGAGATGTTTGAACCCTTTATAGGCTGAGAGGAGGTAAAGAATTGCAACTAGTTATTTAGTAACGAGGTTAATAGAGAATTAACTTTTAAATTAATAATATACAAAAATCGCAAATAGACAAAATGAAAAAGCATCTTCGCGTCCATATTTCAGAAGGGGTAGGCAGAGGCACAACCATGGCACCCACGACTAGCCGAAGATACTAACTCCCACAATGTGGCAAGCCTAACGCCAACCGGGCACATTTCCAATCCCGAGCAATATTTTTTTAATATTACAAAATGGGAAAAACCCAATTTTCTTTTTGCTGCTCGACCCGGTATTCGAACCCGGGACCTCATGCAGTCGAGTATGCACGATATTCCTTAAAAATCAATCTTTGGTTAGTGTCATTTGCAATTATTATGGGAATAGAATAATACTTCACATACTCAACTCTTCACTTATGTTAATATTCTATAGCGACAATACGAGAAATAAAGAAAATATTAATTAATGGATGTTATTATAAAAATTCTAGTTCTATAGAAATAGTTCACCTAAAGACTAGGAACAAATAACATAATTTATTTATTCCATTATTGTTTTCCTTTAACGGGTTGGCTGAAAGAAATTTCATTTATTTGAGATAAGCTCGCCCTTTGCACTTATGTTTATTTTAGTCTTAAGTTTTTCTGTATATTTTTTTTTGTTGTGTACAATAAAGAGTTAATAATAATAATAATAGTTTAGCTATGTCAACATAAAGAGTACATTTACCCATCCAAACAACCATAGTACGTGAAATGGTGATGAAAGCTGAAACGGCAACATTGCATGATCAATGACATTATGTTACCAGAAATGCAAGGTATATTTAGCAAATAAAATTATGTCTCGATGTTAGGTACAATATGTCAAAATTTCACGACCGTTTCTTAGACTTATTGACAAACTCCTCACCAGCGTGGTCACGTACCACGCACTTTCGTAGAACTTGAATAATGATGTCATTCAAACTGAATAACTCTGACAGGGCATCTTCTTTCTAACTTCTGGCATTTTATCCATAAGGTTAGAGGGTGCAAGAGTAAATTTTAACAAGAAACTTGGACTTTGATTAAACATTTAACCAATAAACTGTTTTAAATGAAGTATATAATATCGCCTCTGTGGTCCAGCGTCGGACTTCTTGAGGTCCCGGGTTCGATACCTGGGTCGGGCAACAAAAAAAAAATACGAGCCTTTTCAATTTTCTATTAAAAATAACGTTGCCCGGGATTGGAAATGTGCCCGGTTGGTATAGGCTTGCCACCTATCACATATTTGTAGGACTTAGTGTCTTCGGCTAGTCGTGGGTGTTCTGGTTGTACGTCTGCCTACCTCTTCGGTGATATGGGTGTGAGGATACTTTTATGTACAAAAAATTAAAATTAAAAATTATAGGAAAGCAAGTCACATAGTGTCAGAAGAGATATTAGAGCTCCGAATATGTTTTACATATTCTGCAATGGGGAATATTGTAAGGAACTTTTGAACTTGATTCCTAAACTTCCTCCTCCCTCTATACCGCTCAATTTAG
This sequence comes from Calephelis nemesis, assembly GCA_002245505.1. Taxonomy (NCBI): domain Eukaryota; kingdom Metazoa; phylum Arthropoda; class Insecta; order Lepidoptera; family Riodinidae; genus Calephelis; species Calephelis nemesis. The sequence goes on along the minus strand of NJDD01001151.1, from coordinate 172,673 downwards.
TAAGAAATTTAATTCAGACTACCTTAATTAATGAAGTTTGCACAGTGAGGTTTAATGAGAATGTTTTAGTTTGTGCTGGAACATTGACTGAACTATTTTTAGATTTGTTTCGCCAGTGTTCTTTGATGGGTGTAAAAGTTAAGCATTAACGCTATAATATTGATAATATTTGAAGTGATTGTAAAATTAGCTTTGAATAACGAAATCGAATATCAAATAGAAGGAACTCATGATTCGATAAATTTATTTGGCAATTACTGTTTCTGTTTCTTTCAAGACATTGTTTTTATACAAATATATTTTCGTGTGTATTTAGTTTTAAGCAATCCAAAGCTTCATAAAATTGTAGAAGAGTGAATTATGTACACTTAAAAAAATTAATAATACAAATAACTACGTTAATAAAAACCGATATCAAAACTAAAAAGTAAAAAATAATAAAGATTTTATATTAATATTATACTACCTATTATTCTTATGTGATATTCATATATAGATATAAAGCCGGTGCCAAGCCAATTTATTAGTTAGGTATTAGTTTAAAGCTATCCTGAGCAACGTAAGTTTAGAAAATTGGAGATATATGTTTTTCTATTTTTTGTTGCCCGACCCGGGGATCGAACCCGGGACCTCAAGAAGTCAAGCAAAACCGCCAGACCAAAGATCATCGCAAAAATCTCTGTCGAGAATTAAACCCTCTTAAATGTTATATGCATGTATCCTACCTACTACTAACATAGCAATTAGATTTAAATGTATTTAACCAATATCATAATCATAGTTAGGGCTATAATAGATTCTAGAAACTAATAGAATCCTGTCACCCGAGTCCCGTTTATAACAGTTACCATAATCCCATTATGCATTACTACTATGTTATTCCAAATACATAACCCGTTTTCAGAAACTATGAATATATTTGCTGTAACCCTGACGGTGTCCTGTCGCTTTGAATCACATGGACAAATGGGCTTGAATACATCCGGACCACCTGACAGAGCTTTGCTATAGTATTCAAAATCAAACATAGATTTTGAATAGTACTGGCAATGTATGATTTCAAGCACTTATGGTAGAACTATTTAAATTATGCGCTTCGGCTATATTCGTCTAGCTTCGGAAATCCGAATGTATTTTAAAGATATCTATATGAGTTGTTATTTTATACTTAATCAATTTCTCTGAAATTTAGATTAGGTCAGCTAGTCAAAGTCAAAGTCAAAGTCAAAGTCAAAGTCAAGTCAGTCAATTTAAAAATAAAAGTATTAAGTGTAAAAAGAGTAGAAAGTGTAAAGCCGAAGCGCATAATATAAATAGAACATGGGTTAGAATAACTGAGATATTATAAGTGGATAACGACCGCCCTTTTGCCAAGGAGTTAGCGTTGCTGCTGAGTAAGTAAAATATAATTGCTATATATCACTACATAGTATAAAAAAGGTCGCTTTCTCTCACCCTATGTCCGTTTGTATGCTTAAATCTTTAAAACTACACAACGTATTTTAATGCGATTTTGTTTGGTAGATAAGTGATTAAAGAGGAAGGTGCATATGTATATGTTATAACCGTGCAAACCCGGGGCGAGCAGCTAGTTATTACTAAAACAAATAAAGATTAACATATTTTACAATTTCCAGAGAACAGGTCCCATATTTACGCTTAAAAGCTTTAATGAATTAAAGATCTTACATGAATTAATAAACTATATTTGATGGCGATAGTATATAATATGACAGACAACCATATTATTAAAACGTTTTAATCTTCTTCGTCACAGATAAAACTAGAAACATAATATCGGAGGCGGCTTACGATGCAGATGGTCTATTCTGCAAAGGAGCCCGGACCAACTCGGGGAAACCGTACACATTTTTTCCAATGTGTACGGTTGGCGATAGACTTGCCACCTATCACCTTGTGGGACTTATTATATTCGGCTAGTCGGTTGGTTGTATCGCTGCCTACCTCTTCGGGGATATGGACGTCAAGGTACTTACTTACTTTACACATCTGCTTATTCATATTAAAACGTCATGACCATACCAAAGACGATTTGTTAATATTATTTGTAATTTCCACAATACATTTTATTATTGCTACTATTTTGAAAAGAACTTCAGTTGTTATAGCCCTAATGACGCTTGCATAGTGAAACCGGTTGGCTAAAAGATACTAAAAATATTATAAATATGAAAGTTTGTATGAATGGATAGATGTTATAATGGATTGTTACACTTTTAAGCAAAAACTACGGAACGAATTAAGATGAAACCTTTAAAAAATATAGTTTATGCGTGAAAAAAACATACAGGATACATTTTATACAAAAAATGTAGCCTAGTACATAGGCGCAAGAGTAAGTTGGTAACAAAATATTATAACATCGAAAGTGCAAGTGACGTGATATTAATAAATTTTATCTAGTATGAAATTCCACCAAGCGCCGACAGGAAGAAGTATAGAAAGCCATACCACCGTAGTCGACTTTTCTGCAGTGTCTTAATTTTTATGCACTATATTTTTGATAGTAAAAAACAAAATAATTACTTACCAGATTGTCGTATCAAAAAAATCAATAGAAAATGTGGCTTTTTTGAATTTCTAGTAAATACAATGTAGCCGAGGATTACATAATTTTCCTGTAGGCAATAGCTTTGCGTTGGAGTTGATCTAATGTTTTCGACTATTGTGAGTGCCTCTGCCTACCGCTTTGAAGATACGGACGCAAAGATACTTGTTATCGAAATACATTTAACAAAATTTTAATAGTATCCAAAAATAATATAAAGTCATTTTATTGCTGAAATAAATAAGAAACAAACAAAAACAGATAATAAATTTTCAAATGTCACCGACAGACATGGCCTTTGTCGTAAAATTGTAATGAGGTCCTGACTTTACGACTACACCCTGAGATCGCATGATATGTGAGACTGGATCTCGGAATATGAGGAACGTAATTATAACAGAAATATACATATACAGTGAACAGCAACGTACGTTCCGCAGTTTTAAATAATGAATGAAATCTTTGCAGTACACAAACAACCTTACAAAAAATATATGTACATACGTATTAACAGTACAAACCTGTAATAAAAAAGACGGTGTTAAAGCCATAAAAACAATATCTACAAGACAACATCTATACATTGATATTTTCCATCGTAAAACTTCCAAATATTTAATTTCTAACTCTGATGATGCTGTCGTAAGCGAAACCGGTAGGCTATTTATAAAATAATTAATGATAAGTGATACATAAAAGATTACAAGTGTTTCTTCATTTAAAAATATGAATAACTACCTATACATTCAATAATTAAGGGTTGTAGTTTTTAATTTAATCATTCTTTATTTTTATAATATCGGAAGGCAAACAAGCAGACGGATTTAGTGATGGTAAGAAATTCATGCCGCCTAAATACACCAAAGGTGATGACGGTGCGTTCCCAACCTTAGACCGGGATTTTAGGGGTGGAGCAAAAATAAGTTTACCGGCTACATTATCCTTTTACCTGGACCACGTCAATTATAACATTTAACCGCCTCATTGGTTGAGGAGTTCACCAACTAACCGCGAGGTTTGGGTTCCATAAAAGACTGGTCCAGGCATTAAGTAGGTTATGTAGGTATCGTAAGCTTATGATTTAGTTATGGCCTGACCCCGAGGGATATTTATTTCTTAATAATCTGTTGTCTGCGGCTTCGCCCGTGTTTTCACAGGAAATTGTTGTGAAAATCGGAATCGGATTGGAAAGTAGCCTGTATGTTAATCCAGGTCGCAGTCTATCTGTGTCCAAAATTTCAGACAAATCCGTTCAGCTATTCGAGCGTGAAAGAGTATTACTATTATTATTCTTATTAGGAGTTCGTGTAAGATCTACCCCGAGGATCACTGCAACCTAACTAGATCTATTGTGATCACAACTCTTACTCTTTAAGCTTAGATCAATACCGCAAGGCCGACAGTTTCTAAGAACTGTATAATGCTCTTGGGACTAATCAGGTTAAGATCTTGGGGATTCATTAAGTGCCCTCCCAGATGCTTACTTCTAGCCTGAATGAACGCAGGACAGTCGCAAAGGACGTGCATTGCCGTCTCTTCTGCTTCAAGGCAAGACCTGCAGTCAGATGTCTCTGCAAAACTCATCCTGATAATAAGGTGTTTGTTTAGCCCGCAGTGACCTGTTATAGCTCGAACCAAGATCCTGAGCTCTTTCTGATGCATACTGATAGCAATCGAAGAAAATTTACCGTTAAACCCTGCCACGAGTGCCTTTGCATGCTCTTGGCTCGTGGTTTTTTGCTAATTTGATAGACTTTCTTGTTAAGTCCATTTATTGAGCAAGCTCCTAGAAATGCTTCTAGCATCTCCGCATATTGGCTCTGACCCTACAGGGAGTTTCTTCCTAGCCAGAGCATCTGCAACCTCGTTTCTTTTAATCCCAGTGTGTCCGGGAACCCATGCAAGCGTTACTTTGTTGTTTTCGCCCAGCTTATTTAGGACTTGGGCACACTTCTCAGTAAGCTTAGAGTTAAATTCCATAGATTGCAGTACCTTTAGCCTGACTATTTAGCTTGACTATCTGATAGAATCACAATATGCTTGTGAACATAGCAGCGGTTGAGGTTTTCTTGTGCGCACGTCAGTAGTGCGAAAATCTCCGCCTGATATACCGTATCATAAAAGTCTAAACTTATATGCTTTTTTACTAATGACCGTTGACAATACACACCCGCTCCGGCTTTTCCATCTTTCCTAGATCCATAAGTAAACTATGTGACGTTCCCTGGCTTGATGGATTGCGGTACTCCAATAAGCCATTCTTCTCTGCTCGTTGGAGCAACATTATACAGCTTCTTAAATCCGTAGCTTTTTAACATAGTATCCAATGACATATCTATGATAGAATAGTTTATGAGTTCATTATAATGTGTCTTCATTGTCGAAGATTAACAAACATACTTACAAACTTTCGCATTTATAATATTAGTAAGTAAGATTGATTGAGGAAGCTAATGTGCTTGTACTTCATTGTATCGTTTCAGACTAAAAAAGCAAACATAAATATTTGTTTATGAAACTAAAGAAAACTCGCCTTAGTTATAAATGGACTAAAACGCAGAAAATAAATTTCTAAGTTCAAATAAAAATTGAGTAAATAAAAAAAATCATTGTATAAAAGCGCGAGGGCGGGATTTCAAACAGTAAACTTATTATAAAATATCTTACCCCGTGATATTATACGATAAAATGTTTTTCTTCTTAAATTCTCATTTTTTATTTCTTTCTTATGTGGACACCCGACTCTTCTAATGGTAAGAGATAGCCGTGGTCTATAGATAACATAGGTGTTACAGGTGTGTCGCAGTCCTGTGGCCGGGGTGTTGGCCGATTGTGCAAGTCTACCGGCCTATCCTCCAGGCCGGAACATCTTTGAGTTACCATGGCGGCAGGAATGGGAAAGACAGTGTATCTCTACCCTGGTAAGTTGCTACATAGCACTCTACCACCAGAGGTCTTGTAAGTAATTACTTATTTTGTAACCAGCGCTCGCCTCTTAAGAGAGGAGATTGTAGATTCTATATTTTATTTAGGGTAACATTAAACCGACTTCTTTAGTATTTAAGACTTCTAGTGGTCGCCCATTTTAATATTTTGATACCCAAATTTTAATATTTTGTTGATGAGAACGCCATTTTCATTTCTCAAGACCAACTACTTTATTTCCTGAATAGTTAGTGAAGCATTTGTGATCTCTTATCGTTAACATCAATATATTTTTTTGTGTGTGTCAAATGCATGTTAGTGTGTGTAATGTTTTATTTATTGATGTAATGTACTTCATATGCATTATTATTGAAAAATATTAGCGTTTTCCACTTCTCCTACACATAGAATATAAGTGTGCCAAATTTTGTGCTCCTGCGTCAGCGCAATTTTTGTATAAAGGGGCGCAAAGTTTTGGCATCATGTACTAATATAAAGATTATTTATTCATTTATAGTTCCAAATGATGCTCTTGGCCTTACTTTCTGCACAACAAAATCCTGAGATATTTATTTTCTCAAGTATTTTTTCATTACACTGGGTAATAGCATAAATTTCAGTAAGAGGTTCCACAAACACATTTTGTTTTCTCTAAGAAGAAGAGCTGCCGTCAATCCTCGTTGCGCCAGACATATAGGGCACTGGAAATTGGGACATTTGTTAGGGACTGACATTTTTTCACAGCTTTATCGTATTTAGGGAGCTTCATCTGACATAAGCCCTTATCATGAGTGACTCGTATGTTTAAAGCGCACAATGTTTCAACATTATTGTCTTTTAACCGACTCTAAAAGGGAAGAGTTTCTCATTTTGACCATTCTTTTCTACTCGGTCAATAGCAAACCGATTTTGAGGGTTCTCTAACCAGATGGTTTTTAAAAAGACAGGAAACGATTCCGAGTTACTCCCATACTATTTTTTTTATGATCCAAGCAATTGCTTTTCAGTTAAATAAACATGGACTAGCGTAGATGTGAAATTGAGATGATATTATAGCCTGTTTTACATTGTTATAAAGACTATGATACTAGGTTGAACCTTGGAATACTTTACTCCGTACTTATTAATAAGACTGTCCCTTGCTATGCTTATATTTATATTTTTATATTGATGTCGGAGTAATGAAATTTTTTACAAATATTTCAAGGTCCAAACATAGACAAACAAAGACAAGACTTTAGACAAAGTTTAAAGTTTTAAGATTTAGACAAAGTCGAAATAAGGAAATGATACAACGCCGACTTTCAAAACAAAGATTATTACGTTTTTGAAAGGTTCCGAGTTATATATGAGGAAAACTAATTTAAGCAGTTTCACAATTTTGTTACAAAAAAAAACTGAATAAATACAATTGGAGAAGAAATTGATATAATATCAAGGTGGTGTTCAATTTCACCTTGTTTCTACCACATCGTTGTAAAAAAATACAGTTAAAGTATTTTTTTTATTTTCCAACTCTTAAACCAAATTATATTTCAAAAACAGAATTGTGTGGAAACTTTTAGAGTTTGTCTAGACATTTTTTTTCGCGCATGTCAATGAACCCTTAACACCAACTGATTTTAAATACTATAATATCACAAAATATGCATTCAAGTATTGCATAGTTTATTACTAGTTACATTAGTTATAATATTTAATCGCCTCTGTAGTATAGCGGAAGGTGTTGGACTTGACTGCTGAGGTCCCGGGTTCGAATCCCGGGTCGGGCAACAAAAAAAATTGGGATTTCCAATTTTCTAATACAAAAAAACGTTGCTTACGATTGGATATGTGCCCGGTTGGTGATAGGCTTGCCACCTATCACATTGTGGGACTTAGTATCTTCGGCTAGTCGTGGGTGCCCTGGTTGTGCCTTTGCCTACTCTTCACGGATGTAATTTATTTAAAAACACCCTATATAGCCCTGATGATGCTTGTATAGCGAAACCGGTTGGCTAAATTATAAAAATAATAAAATATATTGTGGAAAGTACAAGTGTTTTTAAATAAATTACATCAAGAATGGAATTCCACCAAGCTCCGACGATAAGAAGTATAGAATCTGATAAAAAATCAGCCGAAAAAGACACGAAAAATCTGTGTTAAATGTGTCAGTTTATCATTACGAAGATCAGCGTTTACTCACCTTTAAAATGTACGATAAAACTATCCTGCACCCATAAACGGGAACATCGTCGCTGTAACTTCTGAACCACTAACCACGACGTTAAATAAGATAAGGTTTGTTGCTGAATCAAAATATGTGTGCTGTATATTATATGTTATGTAATATATGTATACTGTTTTGAATATTGAAACTATAAACGAGTTTATGTTCGTGAGTAATGGAAAAAAGAAAGGAACTTTTGCTATAAGTTGCCCAGATACCTTACCTAAGTCGACATCTCAGTGTTCGTCACTTTCCTGTTGCGGTTAGAAGTACAAAATCATGAAGAAATTCACGTTTTGTCAAAGATAGTGTAGTAATAAACATATTATTCAGAAGTAATGAAATATTATAAAACTAGAACAACTTTTAAAATGCATAAACTTTATTTAGTAGTAGTAAAAGTTTTAATAGTTTCAAAGGTTATTTAACGCCAACAAACAGATCTTTACTCTTTATAAACTTTTTATAATATATCTGGAAAATACCTTTAGGTAGGACAGCTTTATAGGAAAAGCTTTGTTGTTCAAAACTTTGTTGTTGAAAATTTTTGTTGATCAAAATTTATAACAAAATTCCACAAAATGTCAGGGAACTACCTAGAAATCGTTTCAAACGAGTGATAACTAGGTGCCTTAAAGGAAAATCATACTACAATTTAGATGAATATTTTGCAGACAAACACTTTCTAGCAGTAAAATCCAACAAAGTCATATGGTTATATATAACGATTTCTTTTTTAATTTGAATTGATTGAATTTTATTTAAAACTATCCGAATTGACATGACTGTTATTAATTATAATTTTGACATTATGTGCCTAATATTATTTCTTTGACATTAATCGATAGCATGTAATTATTTGTTGCTAATATTGTTTTTGTTTTATTATTTTAAATGTAATAATTTGTAAGTTAATTTAACGTCTTTTCAAATAGTTATATTATATTTGCATCCCAATAATTGGTATAGTAGTAAGCACTATATATAAAATGTAAAACCTAATATGTACCTACACTACTGAAAAAATTAAACATTGTACATTGAACATATACAATATAATATACAATAAGCTGCCCATTGGTATTAGAGATCTACCTATGAATAAGTTTAAAAAATGTGTCAAAGAAAAATTATGTCAAAAAGGCTATTATACGGTCTCAGAGTATTTAGAAGATGAACATGCTTGGGAATAGAGGTTTCAATCTCCCACCGGAATTTGTAATGTAATTTGTTGTACCTTTTATTTAAGTTAAAATCAGATTGTAATTTGTATTTTTGACGTGACAACTTCTTAAATTAGGTTGCGGCTTGGAGTCACTCATGAAAAAGTGTAACGCCCGGTAACGTTACGATGAGTCACCGAACGAGAGAGAGGCTCGCCGGAGCGGCGAACGCCTTGCGTCTCTCTCCCACTCTTTAATAATATTCATATCAATTCGAGAAAAAGACGTTGTCACGTAAAATCTTCGCCCGTAAAACCGACTTTACAGGCAACCATTTTTAATCTAAATTATATTGTAAATATTATTATTGAAAAAAAGACAAGCCCGCTGAGTTTCTTTCGCCGGATCTTCTCAATGTGAGGCCGCGATTCCGATCCGGTGGTAGTTTAAAAAATGTCGACGCGCACAAATACCATTTGTATGGTTTATGTGAATAAAGATTCTGATTCTGATTCTATAGTATTAGTATAAGCTGTTTACTGAATATACATAATAAAACCTATGCTTGTAAATAAACTCGTTAATACTTAAACAAAACATAAAGGATGTTTAATATTCAAGTGTCTTTCGCAATTGTATAAAACAGGCTGACCAATATGTCAGTATATTTGCACGTGTATTGACAAAATAACAAACACGGTTATTTAAACATATTCGATTGGATGTTACTAATCCAATTTAGTCAATTAGTTACAATAACAAAATCACTCACAGATAAATTTATTTAAAACCAAGTAAATTATCCATCTCTAGATACTTATTTGAGAATCTTCACCCCCATATCCTTGAAGGGGCAAGCAGAGGTACAACCAGGATACCCACGACTAGATGAAGATATTAGGTTCCACAATGTAATAGGTGGCAAGCCTATCGTTCACCGGGAACGTATCCAATCCCGAGTAACGTTTTTTCTTAAAAAACTTGAACTTTGGAAAAACAAAATTTTCTTTTGGTAGCCAGACGCGGGATTCGAATCCGGGATCTAATGAAGTAATGTAATAAGCTAAGTTTTCAAACTAAAATCCGTTTAAAATCCTTTCATTCGCTCAAAAGCTATTATTCCACAGACTGACAATCACGCACACATATAGACATGTGAAACTTAGGAAACCACGATCCCACCCTGAGCTGAGTTACGGTCTCACAGGACACACCGTTAGGGAGGGGGGTCCTAGGCCCTACCCATATTTCAATTTCTAGCTGAGGACTCTGCTCATACGTTGACGTTGTAAAAGTCTCTAGGCGTACACAATAGAAGTCAAAGTTAAAAAAAAAACTTAGGAAACACCTTTTTTTCGACGGGGTTAAAAAGAAGTATTAAAAAAACTTGAGGGCTTGACTTTTATTATTATTAACTCTTTATTGTACACAACTGATATTACAAACAAAATACTTAAAAGTAAAAAAAAAGTACAAAAGGCGAGCTTATCTCTAACAAAAGAAATTTCTTCCAGCCAACCCGTAAAAGAAAAGTAATAAATGAAATTAGTAGACTTGGTGTACAGATAACTAAACTACTAAGTATATACTATTTAATGAACTAAATACATATACATACATACATATTCCTGGACAAATCACACAAATTGAATCTAACCCCAAAGTAAGCAAATTATATGCTTGTGTTATGGGTGTTAGTCAACGATACTATTACATATAAATACTTAAATAGATACCAGAATAAATTTAATAAACACCCAGAACTAAAACACATGTAATTAAAAAAATATAACAAAACAAATAAACAAAGTTAAACTAAACATAAAACTAAAGTAAAATTATATGAAAGAATTGAGAGTCTAAGCTATGGCAAAGAAATACTCTTTTAGATACTACCATAAGTTTACAAAATTAGTGTCAACTAGTAGTTCTTGTCACAGCTACATACCAACATGTAACCGGATTAACATTCCATCCGAGCGTTCGAATGTGAATGATAATTTATATTTTTGTTTGAGCACTTAGACGGATAACTGTAATTGGCTTTTTTATATATTAAAAACTTTTTTGTTATTTTAGTTATGTATTAAGCTGTTGTTATCCTGTAATAAATAAATAAATAAATAGACGTTTCTTGAAAGAATCAAGAGTTTCGCAGCCACGAATTTCATAAGGTAAGGAGTTCCACAACCTTACAGCATGGACTGTGAATGAATGGGAATATGCAGCAGAATGACTAGAAGGGTATCGCAATAGAGTACGAACATTTGAACGACAAGGCGAATCAGGAGAATGTAAGAATTGTAATGAGTTACGAAGGTAATTAGGAGAAAACTGATTAAAAAGAATTTTGAAAAGCAAGCAAAGAATGTGAAATTGTCTACGCTGTCTCAGCGGAAGCCACTTAAGCTTAGACCTATAACTGGAAACATGGTCAAATTTTTTTAATCCGAAAATAAACCGAATACAAAGATTTTGAAGTTTCTCAAGTTTATTAACGACCTCCTCAGTGGCATCAAGGTAACTACAGTCGGTGTAGTCAATAATGGGGAGGATAAGGGTATGCATTAAATAAATTTTAGTTTGAAGGGGCAAAAACTTGTGAAGAGGTTTGAGAGAGTGAAAAGCAAAGTGAACTTTTTGACTTAATTTATTAACGTGTGAATTCCAAGAGAGATCAGAACAAAAAGTTACACCTAGATTATTTGCAGATGAGCTAAATGGTATAGGCTTGTTGTTATATTTAAGAGTAGGTACCGCAGCACTATTAATTACATTTAACATATAGCGACTACCAACTAAAAGAGCTAGCGACTTGCTTGGGTTTACTGAGAGGCCAAATGATTCAGCCCAGTCATGAATACGGTCTAAATCCTTATTCACATCACCAATTGCATCCACAAAATCACTCGCACTAAAGTGACGATAAATTTGTAAGTCGTCCGCATAAAGATGAAAATTCGACTGTATGATAGAAGTGACGGTATTAATAAAACCTGAAAATCAAAGTGGAGAGAGGACCCCTCCTTGAGGAACTCCAGCTTGTAAATCAATCCAGGTAGATTTGATATCACCCGAGACAACGCACTGCGAGCGACCATAAAGATAAGATTCAAGCCAGTTAAGGGCTGAAGCTGAAATATTTAAGGATGCAAGTACCCTTATCAGCAGGTCAAAGTCTACCGAATTAAAAGCACTACTGAAATCTAAAAGAACGAGAACAGTTAGTAACTTTTCATCAATAGCTTGACGAATATCATCAGTCACTCGAATCAACGCAGTAACAGTACTATGTCCTGGGCGAAAGCCTGACTGGTTAGGATGAAGAAGGCAATTATTCTTTAAGAAGTTAGCCATTTGTGAGTGCACTATGTGCTCAAGTACTTTGGAGAGGAAAAGGAGAATAGAGATAGGGCGAAAATGCGAAGGAGAAGAGACATTAGGGATCTTTGCAAGAGGAATAACGTGCGCCATCTTCCAGGAGTTTGGAAACGAGCCGGACTTGAGAGAAAAATTAAAAATATGACATAGTATGGGAAGAGGAGTTCAGATAGAACAGGGACAATCATACGCGAGCACACACCATCACTACCAATAGCAGCCGACGAAATAGCCAGAATATGCTTTTTCACATTTAATTCGTCAACTTCTTCAAAAGTAAAAGGAGGGCACAAAGGAGGTGAAATTATCCAGTATTATCGGTGGAGTAGAAAAATGGACGTTCAGAGAATTCAGATCGACACTACATTTACTAGATACAGACGAACGTCCTACGCCAAGAGATCTTAAAAGGCTCCAAATTTTACCCGAATCCGAGCCAGCAGAAACGAGAGTATTACTAATATAATTACGCTTAGCAAGACGACAAAGTTGAGTACATTGATTACGTAGCAATTTGTAGTCAGCAAAATTTTCATCAGTAGGAAACTTCCTATAGTGTCTCAGAGCTATATCTCTTTTCCTCATCATAGACTTGATGTCATCTGTAATCCAAGGAGCTGGATTATATCTACATCTGACCTTTCTATTTGGAGCAAATTTGTTATAGATATCCAATAAAATACTATTAAAGTTACAAACTTTATCGTCGATATTCGTGCAATCCGTCACCAAAGACCAGTTCACGGCATTAATATCACCTTTAAGCATCTCAATGTCAATATCCTTGAAGCAACGACGCATTATGTAGGATTTCTTCCTTTTGTCAGTACCAATCTTATAGGAGAGAAAAATTAAGTCATGATACGAAAAGCACGCAGGAAGTTGAACATGGATACTGACACGCTCCGGACGCGAGACAACTATCAAGTCCAAAAGCGATGGAGTAGTATTAGGAAAATGGTGAGTAGGAGAAAGTG
>NJDD01001151.1:135239-150035 GCA_002245505.1 Calephelis nemesis | reverse complement strand
CAGTGACCTCGACTATAAGTTGAATTTTGCAACGACTCCTTGACTATTTCTACTCAGTGTTGCCAACCCCAGTGAATAGAAAAGCAGAAGATCAATCTTTAAAAAAAAAACAGTAGAAAATAGTAAAATTACGTTTTCAAAACATTTAATCTACTACATATCTCAAAAACCTTTCAATTGGGACATAGAATTAGTTATATAGATGTATAAGTTAATGAAACTACTGCAGCACTACCAGTAGTACTTCTTTAATTAACACATTTTTTTTAAGTACATTATTGAAAAAAAAACAACATAATTATATTATTCATTAAAAATAGGTGATCAAAATTACAAACATTGTTCATTGTTGTGTACTACTCTATCCTGAACATTTTCTGTTTCATTGTTTTTGTTAAAATCGTACATCCTTTTATTAAAATTTTTCATATGATTTTCAGTAGCATCAAATGTATTTCGTGTTTCAGATTTTGTATCTAAAATGCCTTTGATTTATATTAATAACAACACTGGCATAAAAAACAGTAGAAAATCGTACTAAAACAGAAAACAGTGTTGTCACGTCAAAAACCGTAAACCTACTGTTAAAACAGTAGGTTTGGTAGCACTGCTTCTACTTCTGTTACTTCAATGGTCACCAGTGATTTAAGGTTATTGAGGCACGAGATTATGAACCTAGCCTTATCAACAAAAAAGCAACTTAAAACATCGAAATTTCCCTGAATTTTGATGTTTTAAAAAATTTGTCTGGATAATATGTTAGGTACTTCTAAGAGACAAGTGTCAGTTTTGTCTCTAGCACAATCTTGAACATAGTCGAGCTAGGAGTTGAGTTTTGCAACAATTTGCCCAGATTGGTACTACCACCTTGACTATTTCTACTGATGCTACATCAATGGTCACCAATGATTTAAGGGTAGCCTGGAAAGTTATTTGTGCGAAGAAAAGAAAGAAAAAGCAAAAGGTTTAGGTTCCCAGCCTCAGCTTAGCAATAGCATCATCACTTTTAATGCTAATAAGCATATACATCTTACCATCAAGAGATTTATGTCGCCTCTGTGGTCCAGCTGTCCAGGTGTTAGTCTTGTATGCACCAGGTCCTGAGTTCGATTCCCGGGTCGGGCAATAAAAAGCAAATTAGTTTTTCCAATTTCCTAATAAAAAAGTTGCTCGGGATTGGACATGTGCCCGGTTGGCGATAGGCTTGCCTGGCATTATGGGATTTAGTGTCTTCGGCTAGTCGTGGGTGTCCTGGTTGTGTCTCTGCCTACCTTTTCGGGGTATGGCTGGCCGTATGGCCGGGGTACTGAAAGAGAATTATTTACTTGTTGTTTGTGGAAATGCTAAATAACTTCAAACTCGCGCTTCCGATAGATATTATTTTATTGAAATATTGAATACTGGAACAACAATAACCTAACGCTGCCAGTCTCAGAGCGCAATATTTCGAACGTACAGACGGCTTCATGACGTCTCGTATCTATCATGTCTCTGAATCTGACGTCTCCTACTTTCTTTGTCAGAGAGTTATGAAATACGGACTCACTTGGTGTTTCATTGTAAATGTATCTGTCAAGCTTTTTACGGTAACATAGTTGTAAAGCCGTGTTATAGGACAGATGATGGCCTTTTGTTTCAAAGACAGTATGATATTAAAAACGACGAGAACTGTTGGGTTTTGTGTAAAAAATGGCCAGTTATATCACTAGTATTAAGAGGTGATCTAGATCTGTGAAAGTGGAGAAGCAACGATAGCGGTAGCTGGCTTTCGCTATTGTCTACGTTAAGCTTTGTGTATTAAGTTGATTTGATACTACTAGGCACATATATACTACTAGCGGCCCGGTACGTGCTTCGCTACGTATATGCATGAATGACATAACACAACAAAACAAAAAAAGAACAAAGCACAATCCCCATCTGAAAAAAGTTTCAATTTGACTGAAAAATAGCCATTAACAAAATGATCCGCCGTTTATTGGATTCAGTTGTCAAAAAAATGTGATAAATGAATAAACCGCTCCACCGATTTTATGCGAACTTCACATAAACCATGTGCTAAATAGTCCAAACCTACCCTAAACATTTGGTTTGGATAGGTGAGTCCGTTTTTGAGTTATAAAATTACAACGAAAAGTGGCATTGATTTTTATATGTTGTTTTATTGATTTGCATTAGTATTTGTTGGTGTTAAAAAACACGTCTTAAAACTTACAACCAATTCAATAACAAAAAAAACGTAAAATTTATGTTTGTATCTATTTATAAAATACTAGCTGTCGCGGCGAACTTCGTTCCACCGTCTTTGTTTTGTATTAGAATACTTCAAAGTTTTCCTTATTTTCCTGGAACTTTTTCATTTTTGCTTATCTATTAAACCATTCCTGAGCTAACGCAGTTAATTCAAAACCTCTGTTAGACAAATAGGTCCAGCTGTTCTCGAGTTTTAGCGAGTTTGGAAGTACACTCCATGGAAACTGATTCTATAGAGACATTATTCAGACATTAATTCTTTCAAATTTGCTACTTATTATTCTTTCTTTCATAAGGTTTTCGCATACACGTTAGTATTTTGCCATTAGTCAAGTAGAAATTTGCATCATTTTTCATCAAATTTACTAAAATCAGGATTCAATTATTATTAGTCGTCAGTAAGTGATGTCAGGGTCTTGGATAAAGCGGTGGCCTCATTACTTAAGCTCATATAGTGAGATTTGGTGGCAACGAGGAAATACACGATACGCTAATTTCTTCATGATTATACATTTGAGCACTTTTACTGAACAAAATTGTACAATATGTCACCAGAATTGGCTAATTTTACTCAACTCAAACACGAAATTCAATAATTATAAAAAAATTCGACAATCTTTTCTCTTGATGGCGCCAAAAACTCCCTATTTATTGTTGTCATATTGTTGTTAAAACAAAAAATGTGTGCGTGTACTAGTCTACACTCGTAAGAAGTGAAGAAGTGAAACTTCTTTATGACGTTATTTTTCAAAAAATAATTTACTATATTTTGCAACTTTACAGAAATTGGTTAAATAAAGTTTATTGCCAATCCCTACTCCGCTGGAGAAAGTATACTTCGAATCACGCGTGGTAGGGATAAGAACAAAGATGGCGCGTAACGGAAAATGGTGACGCGTAACGAATAAATGTAACACTAAATTTTTTTCTAACCCCGATAAAGAAGTTTCACTTCAATAATCATTAGATATTCGATGTTTACTCAACAAAATGTTGTCAATTTCTGCATCCTTGCCCTGTTTTTGAAAAGATGTTTTATTCGAAAGGACGCATTCTTACCTTCTTGCGAACTGGGGACCACATTAGCAGACTATAGATATCCAGGGAAACCCTTAAATGTTTTGTTTGCTTAGACAACACAGTATTGTAATTGAAAACAGTTTTTGTTGTTTGACTAAAATTAAATCATTATAAAAAAAGTAGATAAGAAGTATGATAAGAAGTACGAAATATGGTAAGGCTGCGGGGGTAGATATGGTTACAGCTGAGATGATCAAACTTGGTGGTCCTACCGTCCGGGACTCTTTCTGGGTTCTTTGTAACAAATGTTGGAAGACCGGCAGAGTACCTGAAAACTGGCGACGTGCGGTCATCGTGCCCTTGTATAAAGGCAAGGGTTCACGCATGGACTGTACAAGTTACAGGGCCATTAGTTTTATCAGTTTAGCATCAAAAGTGTATGGAAAAATAGTTGAAAGGAGGATGCAAGGGATGTCCGATGGAACATTGTGGGAGGCTCAAGGCTTCAGGTCTGGAAGAGGATGTACGGATCAAGTATTTTCGCTCCGCAACATTGTAGAGAAGCATCTGGCTGTGGGTCAGAGGGTTTTCTGCGGTTTTGTGGATCTCGAAAAAGCGTTTGATAGGGTTGTACGTAAAGAACTTTGGGACATATTGCCAGATTATGGGATAGATGGGTCCCTGCTGCGTGCGATGCAGTCAATGTATTTAGCATGCGTGCGGGTGGATGGCAACATATCGTTTTGGTTTGATGTTAATATTGGCGTCCAGCAGGGTTGTGTGTTGTCAGCACGCTTGTTTATCTTGTATTTGGATAAATGTATGCAAAGGTTAAGATCATTGAATGTGGGAATGCGTATGAGTGACCAAGTTGTGAACTGCCTGCTTTATGCAGATAATGCTGTACTTTTGGGCTCTACGCCATCTGAGCTGCAAACACTGGTCACAGTTATGGAAGAAGATTGTAAAGAAAGTGCTTACATTTGAATTCGATGAAAACCAAAATAATGGTATTTTAAAGAGATGTAGCCAGAACGGATGTAAGAGTTTTGGTTGATGATGTAGTGCTGGAACAAGTGAATGAAATTGTATATCTTGATTGTGCTTTTAGCAGGGATGGAAGGTACACCGCGGATGTAGGAGGAGAGTGAGTGCAGGGAATAGTGTGAATGGAGCGTTGGGTAAGCTATTCCAAAGCGAGGTTTTGAGTCAAAAAGCTAGACTCGCTTTGCATAATTCTGTGCTTATCCCAACGTTATTGTATGGAAGCGAGAGTTGGGTATGTTAGAAAGATCATGAAAAAAGGATAAATGCGGTCGAAATGAGAGCTCTACGGAAAATCTGTGGTGTAACGCTCGCTTACCGCATTCGTAACAGTGAGATCCGAGAAAAAGTGTGATTGAAAGAAAGTGTTGGTGTTAAAATGCGAAAGGGCATGCTCCGCTGGTTCGGTCATGTGAAAAGAATGACAGATGAAAGATTGACAAAGCAGATATACAATGCGAATGTGGATGGATGTAGGTACCCGGGGAGACCAAGGCTGACATTTTACGATCAGATCAATCGGACATTAACCGAGGGTGGTGTCAAGAGTCTCCGAAACCGGCGAGTTTGAATGAAAAGCGTAATGAATGTGAAGGAAGCAAGACAGGTTTGTCAGGATCGTGAGGTCTGGCACTCGATATTCTCTGCCTACCCCGTAAGGGACTTGGCGTGAAGATATGTATGTATGTGTATGTATAAAAAAGTATCCTCACGCCCATATCCCCGAAGAGGTAGGCAGAGGCACAACCAGGGCACCCACGACTAGCCGAATATACTAAGTCCCACAATGTGTTAGGTGGCAAGCCAATCGCCAACCGGGCACATATCCTATCTCGAGCATTTTTTTTTATTTAGTAAAATTGGAAATATCCAATTTTCTTTTAGTTGCCCGACCCGGGATTCAAACCCTGGACCTCAAGCAGTCAAGTAAATCAACTGAACCGCTAGACCACAGAGGCGATTAAATTATGTCATATATTTGCTATGTTATATATTTTTATTATAAACAAGATGTTTTACCAAGTTTATTTCGATAATTCAAATTTCTAAATTCAAATAACATAATTCATTAAATAAATAAATAAATAATAAATAAATAAATATCCCAGGACAACTCACACAAATTGAATCTGACCCCAAAGTAAGCAAATTATATTATGCTTGTGTTATGGGTGTCAGTCAACGATACTAATACATAGAAATACTTAAATAGATACCAGAATAAATTTAATAAACACCCAGACCCGGAAATGCAGACATCTAAATGTTCATCACACAAATGCCTGCCCCCGTCGGGAATCGAACCCGAGCCTCGCGATTCGTCGATGCAGTTAGGCGAGTACGCTAGCCACTCGACCAACGAGGCGGTCTTTTTTAATGTTTAAGTTACAAATGATTTTAGAATTATGTTAACGTGACGGCGCGGCGCCTTAAATTGTAGTACCGGAAAATGTCAAGGCTAATTCTATGTAAATATTTGCGCAGCTCATGGTAATAATAAATTATAATATTTCAGCTCAAACATTATTTAGACACGGTGACTTTATTTTGACGAGATAAAATTAATTTAACATTTTAACCGACTTAGGAAGAAGAAGGATATGTTCAACTCTTATACTTCTTACATTACAAAGATTTTGAAAGGAGGTATTTGATTTGTTGTTAGAGAAAATAGATTAAAATGTAAAGAACTTTGAAGAAAAGCATTAGTAATAAAACCTTTGTTATAATAATTTATTATCATAATTACAGAAAGTTTGGTTACCGAGGAGTTTATTTCGCCGTATTTTCTCTTGCCTGACTGGGTTTGGTTACAGTCAGCCAGGAGAACCAATCACCGCGCTCCGCCGTTCCATGATTACTATGAACAATGGCGCTCTAAAGTAAACGTCTTAAGCGATAAATCACTATTTTTGACACTATAAAAGTAATTTGAAAAAAAGTATAAAAACTGAAAGACTTATCTTTTAGGTATAGTACTTATCTATGTTTACGTTAAATCTGGTGTCGATATTTTCATATTTGAAGTAGACATTTGCGTTTTGCTTTCAAAAAAGGGTTAACTTTTTTAATTTTTTTCTATCGAGCAAAGCGAAATGAATCGTGTTTTGGAAACACTAGTCTAGTAAAGCATGTTCATGTTAATCTTGTAGTTTTTTTTTGTCTCCAAGATTCATGATTGCTTTGTATGAAAAAAACATTACACTGCTGACGTATTTTAGCGTATATGGCCCCTTAAGCATGCGTGCGAAGATAGCATTTAAAACAAGTTTAGTTTATGAACTGTAGAGTCACCACCATCAGCTGACAATGACGACGTTGCTTGGTGAAACTACAAAATAGTGATAGAACTACTCGGGCTCTATCGACTATTGTCTTTATTTTATATTGTAGGACCCCTGTTTGCTCAGTTATGTTTGACACCAAAGGTGTTAATGGTGCGTTGCCAACCTGAGGTCAAGATGTTAGGCCTCGAGCAAAAGTAAGTTTACCGGCTACCTTACCCTCCGGACCGGAACACGTTCTGATATTATGGCGGCAGGAATAGGTAAGGCGGTGGTACTAATAGTCGCTGCGAAACTCTACCACCTAGTCAGATGTCAACGTGTTAGTGATGATAAGCCTATGCTCGCCTTTTATGAGCTGTCTAGCAAGAAAGGCAGATGGTCTATTCTGCAAAGGAGCCCGGACCAACACGGGGAATACTATCGTAATAGCATCTTGGCTCTAATTTCAAATTTATTTTCGAGTTAGGTCAAATAAATAGCCATGCAAATTAGTTAGAATTACCCCATAATCAGGTGCAAAGGTTGTAGCAAGATGTAACTGAATAAACAGGAAACAGCCCCGAGATTAATGTTCAATGAACCGTGTAAGATCTAGTTAACCACATAGTAAATTAGAGCACTCGCCGGAATATGACATGGGTAATATTCTCTGTGTGAATATTATACATGGGTGCTGGAAATACTTACCATGAAATTAAACTTGTCACGCAAATTTGTTTGTGTGAAAAATATAGGTGCTGAAAATATTAGCTAGTCATAGAATTGGTTATTATGAAAACGGTTTGTTGGTATATTGATTAAGAGCTTGTAATAATAATTAGACTCAGAGTTGTTTGTGGTGAAATTGTATTAACTCGTAAGAATATTTTACGTAGGTGATGATAATATTTATTTTGCATGAATATTATACGTAGATGTTTATATCTTTTACTAAAGTAGGTAACAGAATTGTTTCTGATAAAAATTCTCGGAATAATACACGCAGATGCTTGTAATACATATATTATACAATCTGAGAGTTGTCTGTGGTGAAAATATATTTATTTGTAAAAATATTATAAGTAGTGATAATATTTAACAGTTATAGAACTGCCATTTTCGTAATGTATTTATTTATAGTAATATTATACACACATGACTGTATTTTTCACTGGTCATAGATTTTTTCTCAATTTATGTATTTGTCGGGATACTATACACGTTTGTAATATTTAGCAGTTATGGAATTACATATTTGTCATGAAAATGTATTTATTTGTATGAATAATATTATACATGCTGATAAATATGTCATGAAAATTTAAATGTGTAAATCAAATTAACATGAACGTACAAGAATTTTACTTTCATAAAAATATCGTATAAATGTACAATATTTTGTCATGACATTGTCTCGGTATGAACAGCGAAACTGTTAATATGTTTTTGATTTAATTTGGCTGCGTTGGGCTAAACAAATAATTATGACACCTTTTTGAAAGACTTTAACTATAATACGAACTATATAAACAAAAATTGTGTTTCAGAATTCCTTATCTCCCTTATTTTTAACTCAAGAACGGCTAAACTGATTAGGATGAAAATTAGTGGGGAGGTAGCATAAACCGCGAGAAGAACATAGGATAATTTTTCCTTACAAACTGAACAGGTCTAGAGAAGTTCGCGGGAACTGCCAGTTTAAAATTGACAAGTACGTATAAGTAAATTTTCGTAACCTTGGAGATCCTCCAAAGTCGTAAAAAGTCCCAAAAAAAGTTTCCATCACATATCACGTTTGGACTGTGAAGTTTTAATAGTATTACTCACGTATCTAACTTTGAAACTCTTTTATGTAAACTTTTATCCTATTTCTGGTTGAATTGCGGATAATTTTGTCACAAAATTTACACATGTATTTGTAAAACGAGGTTTGAATAAAAAATCAAACTTTAACTTTAAATCGTCTTATGCAAATTTTTTGCCAAGGTGAAAAGTGGTTGGCAATTTAGGCACCTTGCAAAGTGCCAAGTCTTAAACTAATAATTAAATTAAATAAGTATTATAAAGCTTAAGTATTAAATTGGCTTGGCACCGACTTCAACACTTTTAGTAAAAAGCACATAATATTATAAGTAATAGGCAGTATATCTATATATATAAAAATGAAACCCGTTTTCCTTGGTCACGGCATCACGCGTGAATGGCTGGACCGATTTCACTCATTCTTTTTTTGTTGTATTTGTTATTATTAGGAGAAGGTTCTTACGGGAAAAAATATTAAGAAAATCTCTCGAAAATTTTGAAAAATGTACATTTAATTTTGCATATTTTAAAAAACGCGCGTAACGAATGTCAATGTATTATAGTATTAGTATGTCATTCACAGCCATAGACTACATTGAATTGAAAGAACATCGTTTGTTCGGGAACGTGGTTACTTAATTAAATTCGAGCATCATTTGTTCGGAAACGTAATAACATTGTAATTTTTCCCATACAAACAGAACGGGCGGTACGAAGTTCGCCGGGACAGCTAGTGATTAATATTAAATCTTTATTCTTTTTTTACTTTTAGTTTTGTTGTCGGTTTTAATTAACGTATTTATTTTTATTTAAAACTTTTAAGTTTCTTGCTGATATTATTAAATTTAATAAAATAAACTTTGGGATTTGTGAAAATAGGTAAAAAATGCTTATAAAATAAAAACTAATTGGCCTACCAGAATCAAACTCTTTCGCATCAAACAAAAAAGAATTACGTAAATCTGTTAAGAAACCACGGAGAAATCGGTGTATAGACATAAAAATGTCTACCTACTATTACTACTCCTCGTTTTTTTTGAACTCGGTTAAAAATATTGACAACACACACATACATACGCTCGCTCGTACGCAAGCACACACATAAAAACAAATAACGTAAAACGTCGTATAAATACTGACTTTATATTTAACGGACAAAAAAATATACATGTTTAATCAAATAAGAACCAATACTCTTTGATTACTCAGAACACTTAATGAGAAATTCAGTCTTTGATCAAGTCTAATAGTGCGGTGAAGGCGATGTGAGATCTTATAGAGATCGGGACCGCAACAGAGGGCCTTAGAAGCCTTCAAGCTGAGCGTTCAACTGCTCCTAATTTAATTCTACCTATTAATTTTCATTAAATGCAGCTCAGTAGTTTAAAGGCTTATATGCTTGGTTTGTTTCAAATGTTACATCCCCTAGATTTAAGCTTTAGATGTTAATATGTCGCAAGGGAATTATGGAAATAGGGATTATTTAAAACCCGATTTTGTTTAAACTATTCGTCGCTGTAGTATTTAACTGGATAGCCGGGAAACTTGTATACGCTTGAGGCATAACATCTCTTAAGAGATTTTTTCACTATAAAGTAGTTCGTCTCCTAATTAGACATTATCGTAAAACAAGAAACAAAACATTTACCGTCTTATTAATAAACGTGGACTAACGTAGGTGTAAAATTAAGTTGATATTTTAGTCTGTATCACAGTGTAATAAAGACTATAATACCAGGTTACACATTAGCGTAATTTACGCCATGTTTATTAATAATATTATAAGTGAACGACTATATACTACTATTATTATACATACGAAAGTTTGTAATAATGGATGGATGTTTGCTACTCGTTCACGCAAAATCTATTGAACGGATTTAGATTAAACTTTACAGGAATATAGTTTGTATATCAAAATAACACAAAGGTTACAATTCATAAAAATTATAACAATTCATAAAAAATATGCTTTATCAGGCGAGCGAAGCTGCGAATCGAAGCTATTATATCGTATAACGTTACCGTAGTCTAACTAAGAATTTTTCTAATTGAAAAATAATAGTAGTTACCTGGCAACCGATCCAAAATAGCACGATCTCTTACCTTAGATAGATTTTTAATATTAGGCGTTAGATGATATTTTATTTTTCATAAGATAGCGGAGAAATACACGACCCTCCTAATGCTAAGCCAATCGTGGCCTATATAAACCATAGATGTTACAGATGCGTGACTCTCCTTCACCGTATAATATAAGTCTACTAGTTAGCCTACCCTCCGGACCGCAGGAATTAAGGTAAGGTGGTGAATTTCTGTGGTCTTATAGGTAATAACAATAGGTAATAACGAATTCAACTTGTACTCGCCTCTTCTAAGCTGCTAGGCTATAGGATCACAGAGGATCGTAACCAATACGAAGGAAAATCCAAGTACTGAAATAAAAATTGAATTTTTTTGAAAATTGATAAAAGAAGGCGTTACTTTGCAGAATCCTTACTTTAATTCAACTAAAATTATTTCATTTACAATTTTTCGTCAAAAAATGTGTATGGATTGTGGTGTGACTAAACTGAAAAAAAACAGTGCACTGTGAATGAATTGGACTTTTCGGAAGCCAAAGGCCCCCAAATATATCCAGCTCCACACAACAAACACCATTACACTGATTTATTAGCACCAACAATACACACTAACTAAACTAAAAACTCATAAGCCCAATTCATTCTTAGCGTACTGTTTTTTGCTATGTCACGCCATAATACGTATATATTTTCCTGGCGAAAAATCGCAAATTCAATAATTTTATTTGAATAAAAATAGTTTTTGCGCAATTTTAATGCATTTAATTACATTGTAAGAGTAGTGAAATAGCCAAATTACGCACTAAATTATACCTTAATTACATTTAACCTAATGCCAACTGTACATATTATTGAATAATTAATTCAGTAATTAGTATTCGAGGACTTAAGTCAATAAGTTAAATAGGTTTGAACGCTTGTTGCTTGATTATGTTATTGTTATCTAGAATTCATGCAAATTAAGTGTTCCTACCGAGTAGCATCAGTGTTTCCCACAGACGTGTTTTTGTTTGAAGGGAAGTTTAGTGTCTAAACTTAAGGTAAAAGATAACAACGCGTTAGTTTCTTAACATATTAATAACATCTGCATTTTTTTATTCGAAGTAAGTATTCAAGAATACATTTTTCGAAAGTCAGCAAATTGTGCACATACAATTACTATACATTTACATACAGTTTTCTTTATTTTTAACTAATTTTTTTTTTAACAAATTTTAAATATTTGCTTAAAATTCTGTAACGAACGGACACATTATGTTCTGACGCGAGATTAATGCTAGAACTAGACTGTATTTTTTTTCAACAAACGAATGCCAAAAACATATCCTGCATTGTTATTGGTCCACATAATTAATATGAAGTTAATTTCAATCAATCAGAACGCGCCATTACGATTTGATAATGAGAACAAAGGCGTAGTGCTAATAGCTACAAACGCTACATCTCACTCTGTCAGTATCGGAAATATGCGAGAGACATACTTGGTACTCGTTTGTTAGAGTAAATAGACCGTAGAACCTAAAAACACTGAAGTCTATTTGTAAGCTGCAGATTGTTTTTAAGCGACTTCGAAAAAAGAAGGCTACAATTTTTAAACTTTTTTTTCACATCTGTTAATGAATTACTTTGTTATTTAAGAACAGATTTTGTTATATATTTTTAAATTTAAATAAAATTACTCAATTTATCATTTCACGCATAAATGTTTACGCGTGACAAAACAGGAAAGACAGTGCGTAATGAAGGACAACATTAGGCAATTTTAAGCACAACACTACCACCAGTGAACTTATTGCTAATGACTAGTTTAAGCATTTTTATTTTTATTTTACACATTTCTATTTTGCGTCTGCTTTGCCCCTTAACATTCGCTTAGAAATTCAATTTATTTCAATTGAGTGGAAATTTACAATTCAGAATTGAGAAAATGTTTGTTGTAGGTATGTATAATTATTACTTTTATAATGTTGAATACTGGCAGTGCTCAAGGACGTGTTGATATAGGGTACATAATTTTTTTATAATATATAAGTAGAAAGGCAAACAAGCAGACGGATTTCCTGATGATAAGAAATTTACGCAGCGTAGAGACATAAAAGGTAGCAATGATGCGTTGCCAACCTTTTAGGCCGCGAGCAAAAGTAAGATTACTGGCTACCTTGCCCTCCAACTGGAACACGTCAACAGCAAGCATTGACGTTATGGCAGCAGGAATAGGTAAGGTAAGGTACATAATATAATTTACTAGGAGTCTTAAATTTCTTCGAATCTCCCTTTCCTTATTTGTAGAAAATACAAACTCCCTGTCTCTCTCGCATCTTGTAAGAGGCTATCTTAGGTTAAATGGGTTGACCGCCAGGGTGGTCGAGGGGCTAGCCTATACGCCTTGTTCCACCGAGCTACCGCAGGACTCGGTTTCCGATGGGGGCAGATTTTTGTGAGAACACTTTCACACTGCATTTCTGGATCTGGGTGTTTATTAAATTTATCCTGGTATTTATTTAAGTATTTCTATGCCCCTCTGTGGTCTAGCGGCTCGGGTGTTGGACTTGACTGCATGAGGTCCCGGGTACGAATCCCGGGTCGGCCAACAAAACAGAGAATTGGATTTTTCCAATTTTCTAATAAAAAAAAATTTTGGTCGGGATTGGAAATGTGCCCGGTTGGCGATAGGCTAGCCACGTATCACATTGTGGGACTTAGTGTCTTCGGCTAGTCGTGGGTGCCTTGGTTGTGCCTCTGCCTACCTCTTCGGGGATATGGGCGTGAAGATACTTTTTTTTATGTCTATGCATTAGAATCGTTGACCAATTTTTACAATACAAGCATATAATTTGCTTACTCAGGGATAAGATTGAGTTTGTGTAACTTGTTCCGGGATATTTATTTATAACGAGACCACTGGTTGATCGCTGTTCATCAAATTTGCTCTTAATTACAATTTTACCTTTTAAATCTTATTTTGCTCTTAATTACAGTTAATAATTAAAAAAAAAAGTATCTTCACGCCCATATCCCCGAAGAGGTAGGCAGAGGCACAACCAGGGCACCCACGACTAGCCGAAGATACTAAGTCCCATAATGTGATAGGTGGCAAGCCTATCGCCAACCGGGCACGTTTTCAATCCCGACCAACTTTTTTTTTAGAAAATTGGAAAAATCCAATTTTATTTTTGTTGGCCGACCCGGGATTCGAACCCGAGACCTCATGCAGTCAAGTCCAACACCCGGACCGCTCGACCACAGAGGCGACTACCGTTAATTATTAAAATACCGTTAATAATTAAAAGCAAATAATTAAAGTAAGAAGACAAACTTATGTTAAGACGATATTATACATATTTAAGTCCCTTACGATGTAGGTGTAGAAAATCGAGTACCAAGAGTCACGTTCCTAAAGACCTGGCTTTCTCCATATTTGGAAACAACCCTTGGTAAACTTGGTAATCCTTAGTGGTATCTCAACCTTATTCTCTCCATGCATCTAATTTCATTAACATTCGCATTGTATATCTGATTTGTATCGCCTCTGTTGTCTAGTGGTCCGGCGTCACCCTTGATATCTTGAGGTGCCGGGTGCAATCCCCGGGTCGGGAAACAAAAAAAATTAGGAAATGCGTAATTTCCATTTTCCAATAAAATTAACGCTGCTCAGGATTGGACATGTGCTCCCACCTATCACACTGTGGGACGTAGTGTCTTCGGCTAGTCCTATGTACCCTGGTTGTGCCTCTGCCTCCACCCTCGGGGATATGGGCGTGAAGGTACTTATTTTTTTATTTTACAGATATATTTCTTCAATTTTATATCTGATTTTTTCCACGACCAAACTAACTTAGCACTTGAATGTGATTGGTTTTTCAGTATTTACCTTGCTCTTAATTGCCACATTAATAAATACACAACAGAACAGAGTGGTCATAGATGACTTTCCGGTATTAGAGCACCACGGTTGTGACAGCTGTGAAAGAGTGTACGTACCAGTTTGTGGTACAGATAACCTGACCTATGTAAATCCCTGTAAACTCAACTGTGTTAATAGTCAAAGGAAGCCAGGGGAAGGATATATATTTATTCAGAGGTAATGTATTTTCTATACTAATATTATAAAGAGGAAATGTTTGATTTTTTTGTTTGTTTGAAGCGAATAGGATTCAAAAGTAATCGACCGATTTCAAAAATTCTTACTCCTTTAGAATGCTACATTATTCCTGAGTGACATAGGGTTTGTTTTATCCAAATTGGTGCAGTATAAGCCAAGTTACGCAGCCAAGTTACGCAGGCGAAGCTGCGTGATGCAGGTGCTTTCCGGGCATGGATGCTTC
>NJDD01001151.1:118113-130862 GCA_002245505.1 Calephelis nemesis | reverse complement strand
AAATGTGCCCGGTTGGCGATAGGCTTGCCACGTATCACATTGTGGGACTTAGTGTCTTCGGCTAGTCGTGGGTGCCTTGGTTGTGCCTCTGCCTAACTCTTCGGGGATATGGGCGTGAAGATACTTTTTTTTATGTCTATGCATGAGAATCGTTGACCAATTTTTACAATACAAGCATATAATTTGCTTACTCAGGGATAAGATAGAGTATGTGTAACTTGTTCCGGGATATTTATTTATAACGAGACCACTGGTTGATCGCTGTTCAGCAAATTTGCTCTTAATTACAATTTTACCTTTTAAATCTTATTTTGCTCTTAATTACAGTTAGTAATTAAAAGCAAATAATTAAAGTAAGAAGACAAACTTATGTTAAGACGATATTAAACATATTTAAGTCCGGTGTAGGTGTAGAAAATCGAGTACCAAGAGTCACGTTCCTAAAGACCTGGCTTTCTCCATATTTGGAAACAACCCTTGGTAAACTTGGTAATCCTTAGTGGTATCTCAACCTTATTCTCTCCATGCATCTAATTTCATTAACATTCGCATTGTATATCTGTTTTGTATCGCCTCTGTTATCTAGTGGTCCGGCGTTACACTTGACATCTTGAGGTGCCGGGTGCAACCCCCGGGTCGGGCAACAAAAAAAATTAGTAAATGCGTAATTTCCATTTTCGAAAAAAATTAACGCTGCCCGGAATTGGACATGTGCTCGGTTGGCGATAGGCTTGCCACCTATCACACTGTGGGACGTAGTGTCTTCGGCTAGTCCTAGGTACCCTGGTTGTGCCTCTGCCTACACCCTCGCGGATATGGGCGTAAAGGTACTAATTTTTTTATTTTACAGATATGTTTCTTCAATTTTATATCTGATTTTTTCCACGACCAAAATAACTAATTACAAATAAATAATTACAATGCGAATGTGGATGGATGTAGGTACCCGGGGAGACCAAGGCTGACATTTCACGATCAGATCAATCGGATATTATCCGAGGGTGGTGTCAAGAGTCTCCGAAACTGGCGTGTTTGTATGAAAAGGGTAATGAATGTGAAGGAAGCAAGACAGGTTTGTCAGGATCGTGAGGTCTGGCACTCGATACTCTCTGCCTACCCCGTAAGGGACTTGGCGTGAAGATACGTACGTACCAAAATAACTTAGCACTTGAATGTGATTGGTTTTTCAGTATTTACCTTGCTCTTAATTGCCACATTAACAAATACACAACAGAACAGAGTGGTCATAGATGACTTTCCGGTATTAGAGCACCACGGTTGTGACAGCTGTGAAAGAGTGTACGTACCAGTTTGTGGTACAGATAACCTGACCTATGTAAATCCCTGTAAACTCAACTGTGTTAATAGTCAAAGGAAGCCAGGGGAAGGATATATATTTATTCAGAGGTAATGTATTTTCTATACTAATATTATAAAGAATAAATGTTTGATTTTTTTGTTTGTTTGAAGCGAATAGGATTCAAAACTAATCGACTGATTTCAAAAATTCTTACTCCTTTAGAATGCTACATTATTCCTGAGTGACATAGGGTTTGTTTTATCCAAATCGGTGCAGTATAAGCCAATTTCCGCAGGCGAAGCTGCGTGAAACTGCTAGTACTTATAAAATAGCTAATTAATGTCCGCAGATTTTGCCACGTATTAAAATAATTTTAACTTCATCCTAGAGACCAGTTATAAAAACACTTTTTTTAACTTTTATAGAGTATCTTCACGCCCATATCCCCAAAGACGTAGGCAGAGGCACAACCAGGCACCCATGACTAGCCGAAGACACTAAATCCCACTGTGCGAAAAGTTGCAAGCATGTCAATCAATCCCGAGCAACATTTTTGTTAGAAAATTGGATAACCGCAATTTTCTTTTTGATGCCCGACTCGGGATTTGAACCCGGGACCTAAGGCAGTCAAGTACAACAACTGAACTGCTAGACCACAGAGGCGACTTTAATTGAGTTAATATAAAATATTCGTACGAGGCTAGCATATTATGTTCAAATAAGTTATTACCAACAAGAACACTTGCTGTGCAGCAACTTACCTGGTAAGTGATCCACCGCAACACCTATTCCTGTGACCATTCTGACAAAATAGCCTAGGCTTAACACACTGGCCACAACACAGTAAAAGGCATGCTCGCCTTTTACGTAGCCTTACTGTCACTAACAGCGTGACGTCTGACTAAGTGGTCATCTCCCTCTCCCGGATTGGTATCACCGCCTCACTTATTCCTGCCATCGCCATAACGTCAGCGCCGGTAAACTTACTTTGCTCGAGGCCTAACATCCCAGCCTAAGGTTAGCAACGCACCATTACCATCTTTGGTGTCTCTAGGCGGTGTGAGTTGCTTACCATCAGGAAATCGGTCTTATTTTTTGCCTTACAATGTCATAAAAATAAAATAAAATGAAAAAAGGTGACGCACCTATAACATCTATGGTGTCTGTAGGGCTCGATTGTTTCTAACCATCAGGACCATAATGTGTCCTTGCTGTCATATCACAAAAAATCTATTGTTAGTATTTACTTTTTTGCTTTGCTAATAGTGAACTCAATGTTTCTACACTTGTAACAACTGTATTTACAAAATACAATAAAAAATGTGTTTTAGTATTGGACCTGATTTGTCCGCGTTGTAAAAAATATTAGGATTTCCCTTGACAGCCACTTTATGTATCGGTATAAAAAGTGGCTTTCCTCTTTCTCCAAAACATATTATTTTTGTACTGAGTTTCTTCATAATTGGTTCAGCCATTTTGACGTTAAAAACGGAAGATATACTTTACTTTACACAGATATATACTTTATACAGATAATTCCTTACGATTTCTGACAATTTTAAAATGTTCTAAAATTAGAAAAAAATTTTTACGAAACAAAACCAAAAAAAAATGTGAGAAAGTCTCGTCAAGATTGTGAATTCCCAGAAAAAAAAAACAACAATAATTTAATCTTCGTGCGGTTGATAATTTATACGTTACAATGATATTGTTTAACAGCCTGACTGCATTGGTTGGTAATTTTTGAATAAGAATTTTTAACATTTCAAGGCACACCTGGATCTGTGGTCTAGCGATCCAGGTTTTGGACTTGGCTTCATAAAGTCACGGGTTCGATTCTCGGGTCAGGCAATAATAATAAAATGTGATTTTCCTATTTTGTATGGCGATAGGCTTGCCACCTATCACATTGTGGGACTCAATGTCTTCGGCTAGTCGTGGTTACCCTGCTTGTGCCTCTGTCCACCTCTTAGCGGATATGAGCGTGAAGATAATTACTCACTTAATTATTGCTTCTAAAAGGGTGACTCCAATTCTGTTTTTACTGTTGTAAGCTCGATATTGCAAAACATTTGTGGTCTAGCGGTTCAGTTGTTGGACTTGACTGCATGAGGTCCCGGGTTTAAATCCCGGGTCGGGCAACAAAAAGAAAATGGGGTTTTTCCAATTTTCTAACAAAAAAAAATGTTGCTCGGGATTGGAAATGTGCCCGGTTGGCGATAGGCTTGCCACCAATCACATTGTGGGACTTAGTGTCTTCGGCTAGGCGTGGGTGCCCTGTGTGTGGTGGGTGTGATACTTTTTTTTTATTTGGCATTACCTAAGTGCTGATTCATTCATATATTCATTCGTAAATGAATGATAATAATCAATTGGTGTAGATCCTGCTTTTCTTCACCTATTCGTAAATCTTCAATACTGAATTACCTAAGTGTTTATTCATTTATAAATTCATTCATTTACGAACGAATGAGTGAACACATATATTCGGTAGTTTTTTTAATTTTATTTCAATTTTTTTTCTGTTTCAGATACGGACCTTGTGTTAATGTACAAGCTGTATTTTCATAATCATTATGCAATTGGCATAATTATTTAATTTTTCAACCTACTATAGACATGGAAAGCTCATCATCTAACGTGTCTGATTGGCTAACAGCATAAAATGAAGCTTTTAGGCTTATCAAAGTTTGGCTTAAAATGATTTTTATTCTGTAATCGTTACGTTATACATTTTTTCCTGTTTCTTTGTTCATAAGAACCTTCTTCTGAAAATAAATAAAAATAAACAACAAAAAAAAACAAATTGGGTTTATTCGTTCAGGCATGATACGTTGACCACGCGAAAGAGAGATTTATTTTTATATAATATGGATTGTTAGCTTTGAAGACGGAACGTCCACAATGTAAATAAATAAAATAGTATGTAAAACACAGACAAAGAATTTTAATAATCAGATACCTACATGAAAAATGCAACTAAAAAGGTTCACCTTACACAAAGGCTTTGTCTAAACACATTTTGAAAAGTACTGGCAACTCTATCCAGACATTCCAAAATGTTTTTGCTTCATTCAAAAACGGCCGTTTAAAAGGAATGCAAATATTTCTAGTATTAACGGAATATTTTCAGATTTTATTTTTGTCTAAAGATAGTCTTAGCATGTTACGTCTGTTCGTTTTTTTTAATTCTCCTTCAGTTTGATTTTAGTTTTTTTTTGTTTTTTGTGGTACATAGTGAACTTTGCAATATTCGTGGTTGATAATATGTAAAAATGGGTAATGTTTCTGTATGTTACGTTTTAATATAGCACCAGGTTAACCGATTTTAATGAACTTTTTTTTAATAATTAAAGGCAAACGAGCAGACGTATTTCCTGATGGTAAGAAATTCACGCCGCCTAGAAACACCAAAGGTGGTAATGACGCGTTTCCAACTTGAGACCTAGATGTTAGGCCTCGAGCAAAAGTAAGTTTACAGGCTACCTTACCCTCGGAACCGAAACACGTCAATGGAAAGCATTGGACGTTATGGTCGCAGGAATAGTTTAGGCGGTGATACCAATCCGGGCGAGTAGCTGCGAAACTCTACCACCTAGTAGGATGTCACGGTGTTAGTGACGGTAAGTCTATAGTCGTTTTTTACGAGGTGCCTAGCACGAAGGCAGATGATCTTTAGCATTAATAAATAAATGAGTTCTTTGAGAAGAACGCGGTGAAGTTATTATCTCAACGCGTTCCCACGTGAAAGATAAGTATACAAAATGTTGCGAGCAATTAGAGCTTACTTTGCAACTTTCACCCCTTTTCTTCTATATTTATTTGTTAAACTATTATTATTCCCTTTAATAAACAATGATATAAGGTCTAGCAGTCTGGTAATGGACTTGACTTCATGAGGCCTCGAGTTCTATCCCTAGATAAGGCAACAAAAAAAGAATGTGTTTTTATATCTAGAGTAATTGTAATACTGCTCTTTAGGCTCTGAAATTCGAGAGTACCTATCATGGATTGACTTAAACTCAAAGGGCACAATATTATGATGACAATCTGTGCATTGATAATTTAAAAATGTACCTTTTTAATAGAAATGAACACCTAGTACTTAAAATACATAAATTTATATAAAAAAACTAGCTGACCCAACAGACGTTGTTCTGCTATACGTTTATTGTGATTTTAGCAAAAAAAATTGGAGTGGGTCACCCTTATCACCTAGGGGTATGAAAAATAGATGTTGGCCGATGCTCAAAACTGTTCAATATGCTCACAAAATTTCAAGAGAATCGGTCGAGCGGTTTCAGAGAAGTTCAATTACGCACACCGTGACTCGAGAATTTTATATATTAGAATATTCAAGTAATCGAAGTGGACAGTCGCTAGTGATGCGCCTGTATCTAGGCACGAACAGTAAATTTTTTTGAAATGAAATGAAAAATAATTAATTAATTGCGGAATATTTGTTTTATCAAACGTATCCTAGAAATACGTATTAACTCATAACGTCTTATTAAAAAACATGGACTTACGTTGGAGTTATGTTAATGTTTTAGTCTGTATCATATTATAATAAAGACTACAATACTTGGTTTAACATTGGAGTACTTTACTCCGTGTTTATTAATAAGGCGGATTGCAAACTTAGAATTGTAAACTAGGATTAGCTTTAGAACAATGAATAGTGTTTTAAAAAATATATATCTCTTTTGTCATGTTGAATTCTTTTCGCTACCGTAATAGCTTAAACCAGCTCGGAATAGCTAAAGTTAGCTAGTTTTAGAGTGAATTCGAAGGATACGGCTCGAGTTGTACGACCATGAGAAAACGACTTAGGATAAAGTTAAGCTGTTTTCAAAGTAGAGTTTAAGTGACCACTATAAAATATTTACATTGTGGTCTTCATGGTTAGCATCGACATGAATCACCGGGTTCAATTTCCGGGTTCCGGTTGTTTTTTATTTCAACAAGTTTTTTTTAACATTGGAGGGCAAACAAGCAGGTGGATATTTGATGGAAATAAATTCACACTGCCGTGAGACACCATCCAGCCTCATAAGATAGCAATGGTACGTTGGCAACCTGAGGCTAGATGTAAGAAATCAAGTAAAAGTTAGTTAACCGGCTTAAGTAAGGTTACTTACCCTCTGAACTGGAACACGTCAATGACAAGCACTGATATTATTAATAAGTGCTTGCCTAGTAACAAAAATATTTTAACGGTTTTATATGTAAAATATACCTATAAGTAACAAAAATAAAAATTATATATTTAATTAAGTCAGATATTCGCACACACCAATGTGTTGGTGACACCAAAATGTTGGTACGAATAAGTATTCTGTAATAACTTTTAAACACAAATATTCCGCAAAAAAATAAATTTCATTTTCATTTAAAACAAAGTCAGCCTCTGTCCCTATGTCCCTTTGAATGCTTCAATCTTTAAAACTACGAAACTGATTTCGATGCAGTTTTTTTATTATATAAAGTGATTAAAGACGAAGGTTTATATCCGTTCAACGGCTCGCAGTCATTACATGCCTCTTAAAAAAAGAAAAAGTATGTTTTATACCTGTGAAAAGCCGGGACGGGCCACTGGTAAAAAAAAGGTTTTGGTTTCCGTCAAACACAACATATTTAAATCAAAGGCAAAGTCAGAATCTAGAACTAGTTTCGTTGAATTTTGATCATTTGAATTTTAATCTAAATCCAGAATATGAATCTATTCATCTCTTTCCATCCAGTTGATATTTATATGTAAAAGAGAGAAAGCTACTCTAAAATAATGTCAAGTGTGACTTAATTGGAAGAACTTTAATTAGACCTGTATACTTTAGTGACAAACGACGGAGTTGCTTAACGAGTGGTTCACGAAAATTTCCAGCTCTTACGTCTCGTATATTTTGTATGAACTTTGGCATTAAGCTTTGGAACAAAGTCAAAGCTCAAACTTATTAATTCATTAGCACAACATGTTATTAGGATTTATACTCTTCATTGTCAGCAATTGATAAAATTATATATAGTACATATATATTTCAATTATAACGTTTAATATTCCACAATACAATATACATGAAAAAGTATCTTCACGCCAGCATCGCCAAAGAGGTAGGCTGAGGCATAACCAGGACACCCACGAATAGCTTAAGACACTAGGTCCTACAATGTGATAAGTGGCAAGCCTATCGCCAATCGGGCACATATCCAATCCCCAGCCAGGTTTTTTAATTAGAAAATTGGAAAAACCAAATTTTATTTCTACTGTCCTACCCGAAATTTGAACCCGGAACCTCATGCAGTCAAGTCTAAACCTAAGTCTAAACCCTACCGCTAGACCACAATATTTAATATAACTAACACATTTAATATATTAACAAGCAAAATAAGATAACATTAAAATTTAAAAAAAAATAAGAATATATCAAATTTATTATAACCCCCTTTTCCCGTCGTTGACTACAAAAATCGAGTAGATTTACTTAGCTTCAGTCGAAAATACCCGATAACACGCCGCAAAAAGTGAAACTAAATGGCTCAGGACAATGCATGGAAAGTGTAATATAAAGTGTCAAAAGTGTATTTTGGAAAAATGCAAGTGTTATTTAAAATATGACGACATGCAATTAAGAATGTTGAGCTATCTGTTTTTTAAAACATTGCCTATTACACCAAAGATGTTAATGTTCATTACTAATCTGGAGCAGAGATTAGGCCGTTTACCGTTTACCCTTTTCTTCAAACCGGAAATGATGTTCGCTGATGTTATCATATAAGTAATAGATCTTTTGATGTGTTAGATATAGACGTCTATACATATATACCAAAGATTGAGTTGTCATTCTGAGATATCTCAGATGCTTATGCTACAATGAAAAAAGTTTTAATTAAACTATTTTTGTTACTTCAAAAATATTGTTTTTGTTATTTCAAAAATTTCCACTAAACTTCTGTTATAGGGAAAACTTCTTCTAATAAGTCAATTACTTTAACTTTGGTTTGATAAAAAGTAACATATAATTTTATTTATTATTTACTAAAATCAAGGAATCAAACACGCGTACTTTTGCAAACATACAAACAGACATAGATACATATCTTCACGTCAAGTCCCTTAGGCGGTAGGCAGAGAGTATCGAGTGCCAGACCTCACGATCCTAGCAAACCTATCTGGCTTTTTTCACATTCATTACCCTTTTAATACACACACGCCGGATTCGGAGAAATATAACATACTTTTCAATAATAACAAATGAAAAGTGTAACTAAATACTACTTTGTTTTAAGGTTTTTACCAAGCTGTATTATTAGTTTTAGTCAAAAAAGTTTTAGTTCGCTTCACACATGAGTTACTTTTCTGTGTAACAAAAATATTGCTAGTACCAAACATTTTTTTAGTGTTCTTGTTCGCCTCGGTGGTCTAGCGGCCCAGGTGTTGGACTTGACTACATGAGGCCTCGGGTTCAGATGGGGCAACAAAAAATAATATTTTGTTTTTACTGTTCTAATAAAAAAACATTGCTCGGGATTGGATATGTGCCCAGTTGGCGATAGGCTTGCTTCCTATCACATTGTGGGACTTACTATCTTCGGCGAGTCGTGGGTGCCCTGGTTGTGCCTATGCCTACGACTTCGGGGATATGGGCGTGAAGATACTTTTTTTCTTATTTAAGATTCTTAGCTAGCTTAACCTCCAGTATGGAACATGACAATGGCAACCTCCATAACCTTTTCGGCAGTAAGCCTGAGTTAGCAGTTATAACGAACCGTTGCAGAATAGCCTATTTACAGTTACCGTCTTAAGCTCAAATAATCAACGAACCGTAATCCGTTAGTAAAACCAGTGGTAGTATGCCTAAAACGTTAAAAAAGAGACAATTTGCGTCGGTTCAGCTATTAAAAAACCCCTGTCCTATCCGTGGAGTCAGTGATACATATCGAATTACGGTTCTAAATATATCGCCGCAAAAAATGCTCCTCCCTGAATAAATGTAATTTAGTAGAAATGGTTGAAATTGTAGCTGGCCTTCTTGTGACGCAATGCCAGGTCAGGTTTTGTCACATATATTATGGACGGATGTAATCTATTTTTTTTTATTAGATCTAGCTGCCGATGGAAATACGTGCTCAAAGTCCAAGTGCTTAAAGGTCAAATCGAAATTTGGACTAAATCAACGGTCTAGACTCTAGACGGATGTAATCAAGCAAGGTTCCCGCTGATATGAGCCGTGATTACATCCAAATCGTAGCCTTTCAAACTGGGATGATTAGTGAGATTTGATGTTCCAGTTCAAACTTGTGGACTTGGGACAGGGTTAACATATTGCATATGTCTGTAAAGTTCATGATAAATTTGCTGACCCACTTATTACATCCCTAGAAGTGAAATATGAAAGGAAATAACCAAGTTCTGAAAGCAAAATACTTCACTTACTAAGTTAGATCTGACCGCTGAACTTCTAGCTTCAAACTTGTACTGGAAATTGATTTCCTTTTCAAAAATAGTAAATGTTTGTTATTCCCTAGAGAGGTATGGAGAGTGGATTTTATCAAAATGTGAGAACTGAAAATGTCTATGTATGCCTGTGAGAGATACAAAACTTGGGCTGATTTTCATTATTTCTGTGTCTATGTAAAAATTTTCTCTTTCTTATTACTTTTTTGGTGTAAATCTTAAACAACCAAACCTCAGTGTCAACAAAGACATTTACTCAAACATAATATTGGCATAATTAATTTTTACAGGTGGTATTTTCAAGGGGATATGTCTTGGAAACCTTTAAGAATAGAGCGTACTCATTCATGTAACGTCGGTAATGTATTTATGGTAGTTATGGTATCGGGATTTTCGATGGGGGACTGTGACACCCACCAGGTTGTCAGCTTGTCTAGTCTTCCGGTAAAAAAATCTCGAAAACCAGACGCTAGGTCGTAATAAATAGGAAAGGTGCCAATTACGTCCATAGTTACGTTATTAAAGAAGTATTGAAATGTTACTGTCGTATTCCGGTCTTGGTGATATCCACGTAAGAGACGAGTGTCGGTTTTTAGTACTACACTTTATTCGACAACTCGCGCAAACACCTACTGGTAATGATTCCCTTATGATAAACCTAAATATATTTTTGTTGCATGCTATCTTTTTCAAATAAAATAAGAACAAAAGAGAGAAAGACATGTTAAATTAGTTCGGACATGTCATATTGTGGCATTTTTAAGCGTCTGTAGAAACATCGTCTACTACATAATCTAACAGTACTAAAAATGTTTTGTCTCTTTTTATATCTTTCGTTGAAAAAAGATACCGATAACACAATATGAATTGAGTCCGCAACAAAACTATCGCCTTAACAACGAATAAATTTGTCTCCTGCTCCAAATATTTCAATCGCATAGAAAAATATAAAACTGGTATTTTTATAAATTTAAAAACCGGTTTTAAGAAGATTCGAACACCAGGATAATTTACTTGAACTTTAGTAAGCACAAAAGTAAGCCTACGGCTATTATAGTAATCCTGCTCAATCAATGTTATAGCCGTTATTACCTCCAAGATAAAGATATTTGCAGTAATGACTCAATAATACTTAAAGCGGTTTTTACGTAATCCTGAGGAAATGGAGCTCTTAAACTGCAGCAAATAATGCTAAAAACTAGCGAGGACAAACACATTAAGCTTTCGCTATGAACTACATTTATATTCCGCATGGGTGATGCGTTTGAACATACAATGGAAATATTTATTTAACTTTACAACCTTTTTTTACAATTTGAACGGTTGGATTGAAGTGAAACTTTACATACCTACATAACAAAGCGTACGCAAATTGTGTACACCGTTTTTCGAATTTTCTAATAAAAAATGTTGCTCGGGATTGGTTATGTGGCCGGTTGGCGCTAGGTTTGCCACCTATCACATTGTGGTGCCTAGTGTCTTCGGCTAGTCGTGGGTTCCCTGGTTGTGTCTCTGACTACCACTTCGAAGATATGGGTGTGAAGATTTTTTTAACAACCTTTTTCTTACAATTCGAACGGTTGGATTGAATTGAAACTTCACAAACAAAACAAAGCGTACACAAATTATGAACACCTTTCTTCGACACCTGTTTTCTTGCACATTTTGCTAGACGAGATCTTTCAATGACATAAGCACGTCTTATGTATGACTAGATGTAATAAAAAGTAAATAAATATTTTTAAAGTAAAAACTTCTTAAGCAGCGTTGCGCACTTTTTGGAATGCGTAAAAACTTCTAAACTCGCGTCAGATTAGCCTGATCGAAAATTCGTAAGACGGATGGAGAGTAAACATCCTGCGCGGCGTAGGAGAGGAAGTACCCCCCCTCTCTTTTACGGTGGCGAAAATGTATGCCTGCGCCAGCCGTTTTATGCATTTCACAGTAACAGGTTCAGTACTAGTTATATTTTGATTGTAATTTCAAACCTAATCACATTAATATAAATCTAGATCTAGACAGGAATTATTTTTAGCGAATTGCAGCTTAAAGCTATTGAAGCTAAATATTACGTATTTTATTTTTCATTTTGGTCATTTATATTTGTTACTTGTAAAAAAATTTCGACGTATACACTGTCAGAAGCAGATGGGCGATATTCTACACAAACGGGTTGGATAGATATATGATCTATAGAACGGGCGCCTCATGTACAGGAAAGATAACAAAATTATTGTACCAACTATAATGTAAAAAAATGCAAATGAGTTCTGTTTTTAGTTATGTCGATATTGCCCGAGTAGGGATCCACCACTTTACATCTTTCTGCCGCTATGATGACACTATCATGGTTCGGTCTGGTAGGTAGGGTAGCGGTAGACAGCGATGAACCTTCGATATCTGTGGGTTCTATCTCTTACCACCAGGGGAGCCGCGCACTTGATCGTATGTTGCTGTCATACAAAATAAATAAATAAATAAGTAAAAATTATTTAAAAAGTATTGCTATTAGGTACATACCCCTATTTTTTTTTCAAACACACAGGTTAGACCCATGGGCCGTGATAAACAGATGGCTGTATTTCCGGATCTGGGTGTTTATTATATCTATTACGGTATCTATACAAGTATTTCTGTCTATTAGTATAATTGACACCCATAACACAAACATGTAATTAGGTTACTTTGGAGTCTAATTTAGTTTGTGTAATTTGTCAAGGAATATTTACTTATTATTTATTGCTGGATTTCGGTCCTCGTATATTCCCATATCAATAACCTTCAGCGCCTGCACTAAAATAAAAAATAGAATTTCTAAATTTGGAATAACAGATTTGACTTGACAGCTGTGGATTTTGTTTTTGTTGCTGTTTGTTTGCGCTGTAAGGGTGGATTGTTGGCAATCGCTTGTTAACTTTAATATTAATTATTTTCATATAGTTTTTATGAGTGTCAGATGGTTGGTTAGTATAATTTATGTTAAACTAGCGGCCC
>NJDD01001151.1:90978-102919 GCA_002245505.1 Calephelis nemesis | reverse complement strand
TATAGCGATGTTTTATTTTTATTCTTTTTATTATTTTGCTTTGTTGTACAAAATTACACACGTGTCAAGTTTTTTTCTTATGTTATGATTTTAAAAAGCTAGTTGTATACTATCCCATACATCATAATTATTTGTACCAGTATTGCTACTTAAAATCAAATTCAGTCATTACAATTTTCATATTATTATCTACTTACATTAATATATCAAAATCATTTGAATAATACCTAAAGTTTAATCTATTGGTAACAAACACTGAGTATTCACTTGGTTTTGTATTTTTTGGAATAGACATTGATAGAAGGCTAAATAAAAAACAAAGTCGCAGGCCAATGTCACATAATATCAGATATTGGGTGTTTTTAAGGGAGTGTACTTCCTACCGGCAGAAAATTTGTTTGTTTGTTTGCCTTACTATAAAAAACATTAAAAATTATTACCGCATTAGCGGTGAACCTGATAGCGCTACACTACCACCATTACACTCATTACACGTTCGTTTAATTACAGCCCTCTATTATCTTTTGTGCGTTAACGAATTTCAAACCGAATAATTTGCTTCGCGGCAAAATTTCATGTTCTAATTGTTTTCACGAAATTATCATACAAAATGTGTAAAGTTGCAGATAATTTTAGACTTATTAAAATTTACATTCGATTAAGAACTTACAATCCTTTTGTTAAAATATTTATTTCACGTTATTAATAAAGTGATTTAGTATTTTTTTAAACTTTGTTTTGTGATTTTTTTAAATAAGCAGGTGGGTTTTTTAATTGCATCAAATAAGCAACTATTTTTAAAAATGTTCAAAGATTATGAATTTTATGTTGGTATGAAATAGGTTTTAACTTACAGAAGTAAAAGTAAGACACAGTTAATGATCTAAAGCTGGGATGAGTAACTCATTGGGCCAGCTATGTTACCAGGCAGGTCGTAAAAGGCGAGCATAGGCTTGTCGTCACTAACACCGTGGCTCAGACTAGGTTGTAGAGTTTTGCAGCGGCTCGCCCAGATTGGTGCCACATCTTCATATTCTTCATATTCTTGCCACCCTAACGTCAGTGCTTGTCGTTGACGTATTCCGGTTCGGAGAATAAGGTAACCGGCCAACTTACTTTTGCTCGAGCCTTAACATTCCTGCCTCAGGTTAGCAACGCACCATTAACACCTTTGGTGTCTCAGCGTGAATTTTTTACCATCAGGAAATCCGTCTGTCCGTTTGCCTTTCAATATCATAAAAAAAAGTTGGTACATGTTTTGCATGCCTCTACGACTAGATTCACATGTATAGCAACCACCTTTGATTATTCTACCACCTATTAATTGACGGTTAAGCAATTTGCCTGTGTAGGGATCCATCGCTTTACCTGTTCCTACCGCAACAATGCTATAGTCCGGTCTGGAGGGTAAGGTACCCGGTGAACTTGTACATTAGGCCTGATACACTTGCCACAGGATAGCGATGCACTATTAATATCTATGGTGTCTGTAGAAAACCGTTATCTTTTACCATCGGGAGAACCGCCTGCTTTGCTATTAAAGTACAAAGAAGCGGCGGAAAATTGCAAATTAAATAATTTAATTTAGATTTAAGTATGGATTTCCGCAAAGTAACGCCTTCTTCTATCAATTTTCTGAATACAAAGAAGCAGTCGAAGAGGAAAAAAATGTGTGGAAAATAGCGCTCAAAAATGTAGTGTGGTAAAAGTATGGTTCGAGTGAAAGAAGCCATAGTTTAATTTAACTGACTACTACTGATTGTTACATGCACAATCAGAATTACAATAATATATATAATATATACAATTGCACTATAAAGCCAAGGGGTAACCATATCCCCATGTTATAAAACCATCATGTTAATGGTGCGCTGTCAAGTTAAAGCTCTACTCCTTTATTAAAACAATTAATCAAATATACAGGGTTGTC
Organism: Calephelis nemesis; assembly: GCA_002245505.1. NCBI lineage: Eukaryota > Metazoa > Arthropoda > Insecta > Lepidoptera > Riodinidae > Calephelis > Calephelis nemesis. The sequence continues at coordinate 100,989 of NJDD01001151.1, read as the reverse complement.
TCCAAAATTGTTAATAAATTCGAATACCATTTGTCATACTCGCTACCTTGTATCCATAGATAATTAAATAAGTTACCCCTGGAAAAAATGAGTTTAATGACAAAAAAGTGAAGGAGTTGTGTATATTAATCGATGTCCCCGTCATTTCTAATCCAATTTCAAAAACTCTTTTATTATTTGAAATAGTGTACTTTCGCGGTGGTTCTATTGCCAAAAATCTGGATTCGATGATGGAATCTCAGGTATATGAACTAGAAGATTTTTGATTACGAGTTTGATGATTGAAACTACGACTTAGTTTTACTGCAGTTTTGTAATGAATAACCTATAGTCAGACCTGTCTATGAAAAATTAAGGTAGGTACCCCAAATTTGGCGAATGTACTTTAGTTCTACAATGTGATAGGACCTTTCATCTACTGGGAAATTCTCTAATTCTGGGAAACCTGCGATTCAATGGCTATTTAGTAAATAAATATGCCAAATAACACCAAATTATGTAAGCAATTATGTATTTTCGTTTGCAAATGCACGTTTCATTATCATCTTCTTTTATAAATATGGCTTTAGATCGTTTTTCACGACTAACTTTGCCAATGTCAGGTTAGTTAATTCTTATACAGTCATTAGTCACTATGAACAAAGACATATCAAGTAGGGGTGTTGAGTAAAGCGGTGGCTACGTTACTCAAGCTCTTCTAGTGAGATTTGACGGAAGCGAGGAAATGGACGATACACTAATTTCTTCATGATAATTTCATATGTGCACTTTCATTGAACAAAATTAATCTAATATCCATCTAAATTAACTAATTTCACTTAATATAAACATGAAGTTCAATTATAATGAAAACATTACGACCATCTCAATTCACAATGATGCAAAAACTCTTACGTTTCATTATCGCTCTGCTATTGCATACATTGTCATTTGCCGAGTCCTTAACTACTTTAGAAAAACCTTGTATATAATATGTGTAGTGAATTTCCACTTATTTATCGTATTTCAGAAGCTTCTCACGTAAAATATACAAAACTCCATCTAACGCCGATTTAAAAACAATTACGAGTGTAAAAAATTCCATTTGCATTTAATTTGCCGACGGTCCGAACTTCTGAATGTACTAGAGTTTTAAATTTTAAATTCAGTCCTGATTCGAATTGTGAAAAATGGTTACTGGAATATTTTCATGCTTCTAAAGGTCGCTTCTTTCTGGAAATTGTAATCACATGCTTTTTAACTTGCATTGTCATTTTAATGTAACGAAATGAAAATATTTTATTTGCAGCATTTATGTTTTTTTACATGAAAGATCATTGAACTAACAACCGTGTTCGTCCGGGCTCCTTTGCATAATGGACCATCTGCCTTCCTACCAGGCAGCTCATAAAAGGCGAGCATAGGCTTACCGTCACTAACAACGTGACATCTGACTAGGTGGTGACTCATCCGGATTGGTACCACCTCCTTACCTATTCCTGCCGACATCACGGCATGATGTGTTCCGGTTTGGAGGGTAAGGTAGACGGTAAACTTACTTTTGCTCGAGGCCTAAAATCTCGGACTTAGGTTGGCAACGCACCATTATCGCCTTTGGTGTCTCTAGTCGGAGCGTAAATTTCTTACCATCAGGAAATCCGTCTGCTTGTTTGCCTTCCAATATCAAAAATAAAACTGGCATTTCTGATGGTAGGAATTAAACGTGGCTCATATAATCATTATGTATATCTCCTGCAGCCAGCATGCCATTCCTATTGCGCAAGTCTACCAGCTACCCTACCCTCTAAGTCATTACGCCAATAGGAATAGGTAAGGATCCCTACCTGGGCAAGTTGCTGTACAGCACTCTACTGCCAGTGCTTTACTACCAGTGTTTGTAATAATGACCTCTAACCTGTTTTACCTTCTACGAACTACTTTTTAGGGAGGCAGATGGTCTTTGCTACCCAATGGACCCGCTCCAATACGGGGAATACATCTGTTAACAGATGTTTTTTTTTATAACATTGGAAGGCAAACAAGCAGACGGATTTCCTGATGGTAAGAAATTCCCGCCGCCTAGAGACACCAAAGGTGGTAATGATGCGTTGCCAACCAGAGGCTGAGATGTTAGGCCTCGAGCAAAAGTAAGTTTACCGGCTTCCTTATTTTCTGAACCGGAACACGTCATGACGTTATGGCGGTAGGAATAGGTAAGGCGGTGGTACCAATCCGGATGAGTCGCTGTGAAACTCTACCACCTAGTAGGATGTCACGGTGCTAGTGACGGTAAGCCTATGCTCGCCTTTTACGAGCTGCCTGGCACAGGAAGGCAGATGGTCTATTCTACGAAAGAGCCTGGACCAACACGGGGAATATTTAAACAGACCAATAATTTCTATAATATTGTGCTGTAGAATGAAGTAGTTAAGATTTTTTAACAATAATTTCGACTCCTTAAAACTGCAAAAAATATACACACGATCGAGGCACAAAAAGTATGTACTATTAGATTTAATTCAAAAACTGCTTGACGGATCTTTGTAACGTTTTTATGAGCTCACCTCTGAACCACCTGCCTGCCAGAAAATAAATTTCAAAATACATCCCTTGCTGCACAAGTAAATAAACAAATAAAAATAATAAAGTTAAGATAGTTATTGGAGTAGAATTTAGTTTTTTTCATTTTGTCAGACTAACTTATATCCGGAAACAAAAGTTGTGGTAACGATAAATACCTACTACTGTATATAATATAAAAAAAGTGATTTATTCTGGCGTCGGCGGCATCTTAATATCCCAGAGTGCATTTGCATAAAAATCGTTGTCTTATTTAATAGGTATTCATAGATAAATTATACTTTTTTACTATAACCGTGTTGGTCCGGGCATTTTTACTACCTATCTACCTTCTATCTACCTTCCTGCCAGGCAGCTCAAAATAGGCGACTCACCCGGATTGGTATCTGCCTTACCTACACCTGCCGCCATAATGTTAACGCTTTCCGTAGACGTATTCCGGTTAGGAGGATAAGGAAGCCAGTAAACTTACTTTCACTCGAAGACCAACATCCTGGTCTCAGGTTGGCAACTTATCATTACCACCTTTGGCGTCTCTAGTTGGCGGAATTTTTTTACCATCACGAAAAAAAATTCCGCCATCTAAATAAAAAAATATCTGTATTTGTTAGAAAGTACTAGAAAAGGGCAGCTATTATTCTGGAACATTTCACAAGTAACAACTAAATTTGTAAGCCACCGTTTTATTTGAATGAAGAATACTTTGTTATACCTGTAACTAGTCTCTAGTATAATGGTAGCTAAGAAGGACTTTACGTCACTTGAGACGGCTAAAGTGACTCTTGATATTCTCAAATTACCATTCGTAGGCAATCTTTTGCTTTCATGTGAATTTTTAGAAACATTTGCATAAAGTAAAGTAAATCTTTACGCCCATTTCACAGAAGAGGTAGGCAGAGGCACAACCAGGGCACCCATCTCCCTATGGTTATGGTTAAAACTTTGGTATCATTCTGTTAGGTCTACTTAATCACTCTATTAGGTGTACCTATATTTGAGAAATTGAGTTGGGTATGTCAAAAAAAGCATGAAAGTGCGATAAATGCGGTCAAAATAAGAGCACTACGGAAAATCTGTGATGTAACGCTCGCTGACCGCATTCGAAACAGTAACATCAGAGAAAGAGTGGGATTGAAAGAAAATCTTGGTGTTAAAATGCGAAAGGGCATGCTCCGCTGGTTTGGTCATGTAGAAAAAATGACAGATCAAAGATTGACAAAGCAGATATACAATGCGAATGTGGATGGATGTAGGTACCCGGGGAGACCAAGGCTGTCAGCCACGATCAGAACACTCAGATGTTATCCGAGGGTGTCTTGACACAAACAAGACCTGACTCAAGAGTCTTCGAAACCAGCGTGTTTGTATGAAAAGGGAATAAGAAGGGAATAAGAAGGGAATATCAAGGAAGCCAGACAGGTTTGTCAGGATCGTGAAGTCTGGCAATCGATACTATCTGCCTACTTCGTAGGGGACTTGGCGTGAAGATTATTATTTATGTAGTTTTAGGAAATGTAAGCTTACGCTTACGCTGTGAAGAACACTAATTAGAAACAAAAATAGGTATGTGGCACTTAAATGAAAACTTCTAACATAAGTAACAGTTTAACACGAATACTGGGATTCAATAAAGACTATTATTATTATATCTTGACCGCCTCGTTGGTCGAATGGCTAGCGTACACACCTAACTACATCGACCAACCGCGAGGCTCGCGTTCGATTCCCGGCGGGGGCAGGCGTTTTTGTGATGAATATTAAATGTCTGCATTTTCAGGGTCTGGGTGTTTATTAAATTGATTCTTGTATCTATTTAAGTATTTCTATGTATGTGTTTAAGATATTTATTTATGTAGTTTTATGAAATGTAAGCTTACACATACATTTTGACAAAGTTCACGTTATGCAAAAAATATAAAGATTTACACAACAAGATAACGATGTATCAGAAAAAGAATTATAGCATCCATTTAAAGTAAGGAATGCCGCGAAAGACTTGTGGGAGTGAAAAATTAACTACTTACAAGTACTTGCTTTCATTCTGTAGCCGCTACATTCTACTGGGATTTCTTTTGTCGTCGCACATTCATCTTACCATAGATAAGTGTATTACGAAGAAACTGGTAAAACTTAGCATTTATCACAATGGAGGGTTTTAACTCAGCTTTAAATAAACTTATTTCAGTTGTTTATTGTGTTATACGAAAACAAGAAAATCTTTGGTATCTTTATAAACTTTATTTAAGTTTGTGGCATTTAGTGTCTTCGGCTAGTGAGTACCCCGGGTGTGCCTCTGCCTACTTCATCGGAGATATGAGCTTGAGGTTACTTTTATTAATACACCTACCAGTTTTTATGGACCGAGCAAAGTGATTAGGCCGAGACATCAGTATTTAGATGGTTTTGACTGTTCCCTATAACGCCAGTTCCCCTCTTCTAGGAGACTGTACCTCAACGTGTTGATATGTTATGGTATGGGCTGGATGGGCTGGAGAGCTCTTAGCTCGGCGTTAGGCACCAGTCGGAATAGTGATCTTCGTTACCGAGACCGGCGGTAACTGTGTAGTATAGTGTCTTGAGAGTTTGTCTTTGGGTTTTGAGGGAGGTTGGGTTTGCCGCGGTTTTTGGGCCGGAGGATCCGATAAGACATGAATGAATCATTTAAATTTGGTTGGCACGTTTGTGACCGGTGTATACCTACCTATATCACCAAGTTAAATACCTATAGTTAAAAACTATGTTTGTACAGAAATCTCAGTGCGCTAGTCCGATTTGAACTTGACTCTTTTTTTGTTATGTCTTTCTTTCTTTCTTTTTAGGATAACCCTTTCCATAAACACTCAATTTTATAAATACGAATTGTTTTAATTAAATCGAACGATATAATTACGAGAAATTTCAACTTAAAATTTATAAGATAAATTGAGTTTAATAATCTAAAAACAATTATTTCTCTCAAATTCAATTATTTCTTGAACAGATTTGCGTTTCAGCTAAGTATCACAAAGCACCTCTGTCCTAATAAATCCCCGTAATGACAGTAACAGGTGGGTTGCTCGACATTGACGAAGGATTAGTACTGGCATTTGTGACAGCGTGTGGTACAATTGACAGGATCTTTGTATAAACAGAGTAGCTTGTGTAATTTCTAATTGTTAATACACACCTATAGACAAAGATGTTTATGGAGCGCTACTAAGCTGAAGCTAAAATAGTCTCCCTCGAAAGGCTAACTTTTAAACTAGAAATATAGAGGAAGACATATTTTAGTGTGAATTAAAGTTAAATGAAAGATAAATAAATAAATATCCCTGGACAACTCACACAAATTGAATCTAACCCCAAAGTAAGCAAATTATATGCTTGTGGTATGGGTATTAGTCAACGATTCTAATACATAGAAATACTTAAATAGATACATGAATAAATTTAATAAACACCCAGACCCTGAAAATGCAGACATCTAAATGTTCATCACAAAAATGCCTGCTCCCGCCGGCAATCGGGCGATATTGTGATAGGATTGTATTGTAAGATATTTTCTTTTGATGTTGACCAGATAAGTTGACCGACACACTTCGTTTACTTAGCACTTGATACTCTCTGCCTAAATTGCAGGGGGGACTTGGCATGAAAATATTTATGAATGTTCTTATTTTACATTTGAAATTATTTAGTCACTTTATGAATGAAATAAGTCAAACCTGTGATTCCTAAACTTCAAAACTTATGACTTGAACAAAATTACAGGACAATCTGTAAATAACATACTACAATACGAAAAAGAAATAAATTAAGCTAATTTATTTTATACTACGTGTTAATTATTTATAGCTCAACTTACATTTTAACTTTAAGCCCTCTCCCACGAGAACGTGTTCTGAAAGCGGTATGAAAAGTATGTATTAACCTCCCTTTTAACGTAAAATACCTACCAGTCAAAAATTGGTACAATCGGTTAAGTAGGTGTGAATCCCTGTTATGATACAGTCAGACATTATGAAAAATTTAAAACGTATTCTGATTGATATTTTTAATCGCAGTATTTTTTTTATTGTCTTCATCGCTTTCAATCTTTTACAGTTCTATTTTATTTATTTATGAAGTATAGAATGTATAGACTAATAATGATTGCAACGGACGGTTATACGCACGGTTTCTTTTAGTTTAGCTAGCTTAATATATTCACAATATTTATTGCGTACATTAACCTAATACAATTTATAAACATATATTTTATTATATATATAAGAGCCAGTTTAATAATATGACTTCAATTTTAATATTGTCGTCTTGTACGAATAAAAAAGCATACAGCTTTTGTTACTATCATCTTATATTATCCTCTTTTTGGATCCCCTTAAAATACACAGATTTTTTCTCGATTATCCTATGGTTTCATGATCACATCTTGAATTTTTGGCAATGGGACCAATTAATAACATGCGTTCTTTCAAATAAAAAAGAAACAATTCTTAAAAATCACACATGACGTGTATGATATGACAATTTATGACATGGTCACAAAGGACGGATAAATAAGTCGACTAACATCATTGACCTCTAAGTATATGGACATGAAACACCTACGAAAAAAGTCTGCCGTCGGCTACTAAATGTGGATGCCATTTTTACATTGTAAGTCTGTCCAGAAAAAGTAAAGTACCGATATCGATACATGATCTCTTAGTGACGATTTATAGTTAAGTTAAGGCAAATAGATAAGAATTATTATTTACTTACCGAAAGAAATCGCAACTATCACCTTACTGACATCGTGCTACTCAATTGGCTTATACCTAAATAGGGAAATGAAACTAAAGAATGAAATAATATTTGTTTACTTTTCGCTAGTAAGTTTTGTTTACATTGTGGCGTATAAACATGTTTATTCTTTATATAAATTAACTTTTCATATTTATTACAAGATGCATTACAGAAAAAATAGATAAGATTACGTTCAAACCACTTTCTTTACTTATAAGTAGAATTTGAAAAAATTCTTATTACTAGACTGGGATTCATACTTTCAGTGGCAATGGTATACGTTCTTATCTTGTCCAAATATTCTTTTCTGGGAATGTAAAATAAAATATCGACAATTGTAATAGTACCTACATCACTATAAAAATTGAACACTAAATATGGATTCTTGACAAACATGAGAAATGTCATGACGTCACTTTAAATCGACGCCAAAATTAGCATAAACAAAAATGTCGTTATCTCTTTCGGCGTACATAATATCAACATTTGTTAAAAGAGACAGAGATGTTGTTAAGTTATATTTCGATTACAACGGTCTTTATATAACTAAATTGATTGAAAATGATTGATTGATTGATAAATTTGCCATAGAACGTTGTTTCACTTCTTTATATATACCTATTTCTATGACTAATATGCATTAAAAATATAAGCGTCAACATGTAAATTCCTTAAGTCGGTAAAAATAAGAATTTCGTGGATCTCTTCTCTATGCCATTGGAAAGCGAACCAACAGTTTGTTTCTTGTCGAACAATAGCGAGATACAGTGCTTCTGCGGTCTTGAACCCAATTTGTATTTCTATCGAAACGAACAAAGACAGCTGGTGATATCTTTTTTCCAGGAATTTCGATTAGGTGTCTCACCTTTCTATATCCAGTATTCCTAGTTAAAGTGAAATAGTAGTTTTGAAAATTGATGTAGGAAGTCGATATTTGACTATTTTTATTATTTCTGATAATCCAAAAACTCTTCGAGAAATCCCAACTTCAAAATCATATTTTTGGAATCACCCTAAAATGCTACATTCTCGTACTAAGATGCACACACTGTACAAGCGTGTAACATCACATGCTTTTTGATCTTTTTAGTTCTAATCATCTAAGTATTTTTTAGGACCGCCTCGATGGTCGAGTGGCTAACGTACACGCCTAACTACATGGACCAACCTAAAGGCTCGGGTTCGACTCCCGATGGGAGCAGGCATTTGTGTGATGAACATTTAGATGTCTGCATTTCCGGGTCTGGGTGTTTATTAAATTTATTCTGGTATCTACTTAAGTATTTCTATGTATTTGTATCGTTGACTAACACCCATAACACAAGCATGTAATTTGCTTACTTTGGGGTTAGATTCAATTTGTGTGATTTGTCCAGGGATTTGTTTATTATTTATTTATTCCAAGCTATATCATTGCATTAAGAATAATAATCATTAAAATAATTACATTTTTTAATAGTTAAAAAAATATTCAAGCTTTGATATCTCGCTAAATAAAAATAACTACGTTAAAAACACCGTCTTCAAAACTATTTAAATATTTTTATGTATTTGTATCGTTGACTAACACCCATAACACAAGCATTTAATTTGCTTACTTTGGGGTTAGATTCAATTTGTGTGACTAGTCCAGGGATATTTATTATTTATTACTATTGTAATAAATATTGAGAGAAAATCAATTTTGATTTCGAAAGAAGCAATCGTTGAAATATAGTGTCAAGTGCTAGTCGTCTTCTAATAGAGCCGAAAATATAGCCTGCGGCCGAAAAGGCTTCTACACTTGTCGGTTTTATTGTTAGCAAATAATCATGAACACCACGCTCAACGCACTTTAACTATATACTCTGGTAATAGCTGTATTATTCTGGCAAAACTGCTAGCACATACATACATACATACATATCTTCACGCCAAGTCCGTTACGGGACACGGGACGGGACGGGTAGGCAGAGAGTATCGAGTGCCAGACCTCACGATCCTGACAAAGACAGGTTTGTCAGGATCGTGCTTCCTTCACATTCATTACCCTTTTCATACAACTGCTAGCATTGATCCAGTAAATACGTAATGATGCCAGATCCACCGGATTACTGGATCCGTTTTTTTTCGGATTGCAAACCCTAAACCTGATTTATTATTTAAAAATGAGTTCGCACATTTTTTTAAACTTCACTTTTATAGTGCAGTGTAGTGTTTTTTTATAGTACTGTTTTAGGTATGTTTATTTAATAGATCAAACAACAGTCAAATTTCTTAGTGTATTGAATTAAACTAAATTATATATTAAGGTAGTCTAAATGGTATGGTATTGTAGTGGATACCATTAAGTAAGTCCTAATGGTATCCACTACAATGCAGTTGCAGTGATACAATTTTATATTAAAATTTATATATTACAATAAATTGAGTTAACTTGATTTTATACCAGGCTAAGGATTTTTGCTATATATTTTTTACTTACTTTATATCTTCACGCCAAGTCCAAGAAATAGGTAAAGAGTATACAGTAGCAAATCCCTAATAATCCCTCTTGACACTACTCTCGGGTAAGACTCGATAATTTGATTGTCTTTGTTTACTATTATGACAGTAGAAGTTACAGCGCGTTTCTTTTTTTTTTCAGCGCGTTATCTGATGTAGGCCTGTCAATTATTGTAATGCCAACAAAGCCTTGAACTTCAT